>BSBK01008777.1:0-163726 GCA_027943335.1 Chamaecyparis obtusa | reverse complement strand
CTACCTACAACTATAGATGGTTCAGAAACTGGTTTGGGTAAATCTCTCACAATAATATGAAGGAAGGGCCCCTACTACCCCTCTAGCTTCTACCTCTCCTTCCTATGTATGCTACCTTCACAGGCTCTGCTACTAGTTTTTGACCCAAAAGGGGTGCCACGGACTCTCAATCTGGAAGGGGTACTCTACGTGCTTTTTAGACTCAATCAACCATCGTAGCCCTCTTAGCCACTATGTATTGGTCACTAGCTTGGATGCTTTTTCAACTATTGGTCAATGAGGTAAACTAGTTGTAGATCGATTGGATTCCCTTCCCCTTTCAATAGTAGGGGGTAGGCAACTAAGATTATATACAAATCCCCTCCTACTACCGGAAGACAAGATTAGATTTTTCACTGGCCCTTCCTGATACATTGACTAGTTATACAAGGTCAATAGCCACTACCTTTTCTCCTTACTACTTACTACTTATGAGATTACCGACTTTGAATAATATGAAGGAAGGAAAAAATTTTGTCCCCTTTAGTGGGGTATATCTTGACTCACCCCTTTTCAAAACCATTGAGATCTATACATCCTCCTTCTTTACACCCTTCTCAATGAGATTTGATCTGGAACTTGATTGACATGCTATAATCATATCTTGAGTAACGCCCTTAGGCTATTGGGCACATAGGTATTAACTAGCTTTGGATCTACCTCTATGAATGAGCCATATCATTTGTTGCTTCTATAGTGGGTGCCTCTTCTTCCCCTTTGACTGCTACCTTTGTTTGGTCAGATGTACCCTAATCTTCTGCTTTGACTAGATATGGAACTGTTGGATCATTCATTGGTTTTAGGTTTCTCTTTATATCGATCTAGTGGTTATGGATTTTGTCACCCCTGAGAACATCAATCGGATCTGCTACTTGATCTATTACCTATACCTTTTCATATGTTGCCTTTACTTCTATGGTCTACACCACTACCACTAGTGGAACTGAAATGGATGTTGAAGCTACTGATGGGGCATAAACTGTTACTGGGCATGCTCAAATGGTAACTTCTATGAGAAGTGTAACTGGAATTCCATTTTTTTGGGAGCTGGATACACTATGAAAATTGGTGCCTCTGCTACTATTATGGTAAATTATAGCTTAATCATAAGCTGATCTTATGTGCTTTATAAATATTGATGTGTCCAACCCATCCCTGTGCCCATTAGAATAGTAAGGTGTAATTTATGTGATGTGTCCACTCTATCGCTCTCATTGCATAGAGGGCTAGGGGTGTGTGAGTGCCATGGCCTATAGACCAAGCCGATCCAGCTTGAGAGTCCCTAGCAATAGATCCAATTCTAGCTATAGAAGTGTTAGTTTCATCAGTCGATTGAGTTAAACTAATTAGGGGTTACCCCTCACCTTTAAGTCACAATAGATCATCCTATTGTTGACCTAGAACCAGAGGTAAAGGTGAGAGAGACATATCCAGGTACATAGGCAAAGCTACGCATAGCGTATAACCTTACCTATAAAAGGCCAATCACTATCAATGAATGAATAGTGCCAAATTGTGGGAGCATCAAAAGAACTTACCCAATGCGAGGTTAAAAGGTGCTTTCTTTGTTGATGCTGTGAGAAGGTGTTGGTCTTTCTTAGTGAGTGACTGGTCAATTCTCCTTTGATAACTTGGCCTATAGTGGAGTGGCCTGCCCATTCCTCTAAAGTGTGGGAGTACCTAATAAGACCGTTTGGCCACTCCCTTCACCTTAGTTTTGCCTAGGAGTTAATCTTCTTTATTGGGGTGTGTAATGACCATTCCTTCTTGCACTTTGCACCCACCTCATTCTCAGACTTCAGACCCACCTCATTCTTGTGTAGAGTGAAGACCCACTTTTACCCTAATTTAGGCTACCTTCCCTCTTAGAGTTCACACCCATCCCACTCTCTCATTCTTTACCCCTGACATAGATCGCCCATATAATTTTAGGGCCTGTAGGTGAATTGGGAGGAGGAAAGCTTGGTGGGGTATGGAGGATAGCCCTAGCTATAGAATGGAGGGTGGGCCCCTACTATTTGCCAGGGAGGCCCGTAGGGGAACTTTCAGCTTGGCCCTCTGTATCTATTATTGTAGAGAAGGGAGTTCATCATGACATGCCCAACCAATCTATAGGATGAGAATGGAGATCGAGTATATGGAGATTGCCAGGGTTACGGAAAAGAATCCATACAAGCCTGAAGTTCCAAAGGAGCTTGCCGCAGGACCCAAGCCATGAGATTCATCAGTTTAGTCAACTTGTTCATGGAACTATTATGCTATCCTAGAAGACCTTTCTTTCTATAATTGGAGCCCACTATATAAAAGGGCCCTACAATTCTATGGGGCCCCTATAGAATTTTAAGGTGATCATAAGTTTCAAATGGTGGTTGGTACCATAACCCTATAATCAGGTGTGCATGAGGGTCCCTACGAGGGTGGGTGGGAGGAATGTAACCCCCCCACCCATCCCCACACACATTCCCACCCATCCCTTGCTAGGTAGTTCCTTCCCCCAACCCTTACACGCCCTATAAATTTAAAGGGGGGGCAAATCCAAAAGGTTCTTCTTTTCTCATGTACGCAAATAGTTCCACCACTACTAAGGTGTCCCTCGCTCTCACTAAGATCCTCCCCAGCATTGCCCTATCCATTCTCATTGTTTGAAGCACCCTCACCTTCTTCTATTTGCTCTTACTCTTAGAACAACCACTACCTAACCCACTTCATTAATCCTTTCCTATCATGCTAAATCACCCACCCTTTTTTCACATCCTATCTACTGCATACTGGATCTATGCTAACTACTCTATCATAGTATTCTTCATTCTATTGAATTGAAGGGAGAATCGGAACTAGTCATAGTAGTAAAAGTATTAGCATAAAGGCTATAGGTAGGGGGGGGCTGCCATCCATAAGGCAGAAAGGACTTGAACGCATACGGTGTGTCTTTGGGCTTGATTCAGAGTGTTCGACTAGCTCTGATTTACCCTCCTCTATAAACTCTTCATCAATAGACTCTGAACCTTCAGTATTGGAACCAGTCACCTCTGGTAATCTAGTTATATATATATATATATATATATATATATATAATTACACTTTCTAAGGAAACCTATGACTAAAATGATACTCATAGCTTGTTGGGGCGGGTGAGAAAGCTCCTTCGGTAACTAGAGAGAATAGAAGCCTTACTGGCCAAGGTGAAAGGTAGGCATTTCTTCCCCTAAATGCTAGTCCATTTTCCCTTCCCTTACTTTAGGTTTAGGCCCAGGATGACCTTACTTTCTAGAAATGGGTGAAAGGGAGAACCTTGTCTACCTCTTACTTTATGGGAGTGAAAGACTTTGTGTCAAGGGGCAATGAAATATTTAAAGAATGCTCTATAACTACTATGTTATTAAATTTCAGTACATTATAAGATATCCTTTAATATTATTTTATAAAAAGATCCATCCCTTTAATCAATAAAGTCAGGGCATTTTTGGGCTCACTCACTTACTTATATCCTTGGCTTAGTCTAGCCCTAGTTATCTATTCTCTTTATTTTCTCTCTAGTGACATATATACTATCATTACTTAGAAGAGATATTGGGGGCAAATAAGATTATTCTATTTATTCTCTCTATATTTTCTTTTGCCCAAGTAGTTTCTAGGGTGGCCTGCCTTGCCTTATATACTAATCTCTCAAGCCCTACCATTCTATATGCATTCTAAAAAGAAAAATTATGGAGTGACTTATTCTCTTTGGAACACACCACTCTATCCTTGGCTAGTGACCCTATGTCAATACATTGCTTAAAACCTTGATATCTTATCCATAAATGAAGTATGGAAAGTCAAGGAATTATCTCCTCTCCCACAATAAATAAACTCTAATAGACTCTAGATTTGTTGGCCCTACTATTCTAAAGGGGATTAGGTTAGAGGCAAGTGTTCCCATCCAAATTCCCTTAGATAGTATGGGGTTTTTGACAACCCCCACCCCTGCGTAGGCCCCTCTTAGATTAAGTTGTGGGAGGAGGTAGGGCAACTGGTTGTGGGGGCGGGATAGCGGCAAATGCCCATAAAAGAGTAGGGGCCAATAGCTGGCCCGGTAGGTTTTCCATAGAATAGTAGGGTGGAGATAAGGGCATCTGATCAAGTCTAGCTGAAGTCTATTTCTAGGAAGGGAAGGCCCTACTATTCTAAGGGCCTACTATTCTAAGGGCAAGCCCTACTATTATATTATTTAAGCTGGATGTATTGTCGGAAGGTGCCCTAGGGGAGGGAGCCCAATAGAGAGTTGGCCCTAAAATTCTATGGAGGTAGGTGTTGGAAATAAGGTAGGTTCACCATAGAATAGTAGGGCTAGCCCCTTCCCCACCATTCTATAGGATGATCCCATTAGAATAGTAAGGCTAGGAGGCTGATTGGAGACTTGTTGTTAGACCAGAGAGAGTTGTGGTCCTACTACTCTCTGGGTGGGAGAGGGTTCCCTGAAAATTCTATTTGTAGGTTCCATATGTAGTTAGGCTATCATGTCTAGAAGTTCAGCACACCCCTACTCTTTTTGTTAGTGGTTAAGTTCAGGGAGTGCCCCTACTATTATAAGGTAGTAAAATGAGGAGGAAGGGAGAAACAAAGCTTCGATTTTGAACCCACTATAATTCTATGGAAAAATAGGGTAAGTAAATTAAAGCATTTCCCTTCAATAAAAGAGTAGGGACCTAAAATGAGAGTTTATCAGTTGCCTATATTTCCCACATGAACACCCATGTTGGCACCACAAAATTTTAGGCCATATATTCTATACGTAACATGGGTGGGAGTGGCCCCTCAAATTATATGGCCCTACAACTTATCATAGAGGGGGCCCTACTATTATATGCGGGGGCCCTTACAACTAATTGGGGGTCATTGGAGGGCTACTATAGAAGCCCCCTACTATTCTAGCTAATTAATGAACTGATGCCATTTACCACCCCCCAGGAGGTTTCCCTTTCAAATAGTATGGGCGTGGTTTGATTCACAATAATCTATTTGAGGGGCAATCGCTTACCTCTATCTCCCAACAACAATGACCCCTCCTTCCCCAACTCAAGCTTCCCACAATAATAATAAAGAGGGGGCCAAGCCTTTATGTAGACTTACATAGCCAATTCCACCTCTCTACACTGGCCCTACTATTCTATGGGCAACTAACTATGATTCTTCTCTAGCTCTCCACCCATGATCGTTAATCCTACTATAATATGTGGATGTTGTTCTGATAGAAATTCAAGCTTGCATTGCTCATAGTCCCTCTACTCAAAATGCTCCATTACTCCCTCTCCAAACTAAGCTATCTGAATGATTAATCCTCTAATGTGAAGAAGCCGCCATCGTCTAGGCTCACTTGAACATATGGCTACTATAGTAAGGTTGAATCAATCATGCCTACTCCAGAAGACCCCATCAATAAATATAGGTGGCTTAATGAGTTGATGAACCCACCAGAGATGGGCCTTTAACCCCCATGAAGCCCAGCCCCACACACGCTCAATTATATTATGTATCTATTAAGCATTGAAAGAACCCATAGTTCCAATAAATAAACCCTAAATTCTGATCAAAGATGTCATCTTTAGTGATTTCATCCCTCTCCTTCCACATCTACCAGGAAAAGGAACTCTTTAGACTCCCACTTCAGTTTTCCTATCTCCCCTTGGCCTACCCCTGCTACAGAAAAGACCAAACCACTTCACCGCTTAGCTGCTGGGGTACAGTGGGCTCGAGGGTTTCAGTCGATCAAATGCCTATTTCTATCCCCATAGAATAGTATGGAACCTCAATCTGGTCTTCAAGATTTCTCCCTTCTCTGGGTGGGACAAAGATGTTTATGAGTTCTGATTCGATGGTGTTTATGGGGGGTATGGATGGAAAATTTTCATTACCCTAGTTGGTACTATCCTTGTCAATCCTGGAACCAAAAGTAGAAATTGATCTTTGAGGGGATAAATAACCTTTAAATCAATGAGGGAGCCCTATAGACATAGATGGGCAAGCTTTGCTCCTACAATATGAAGAACTAAGGGTCAAATCTATAGAGTAGATTCACTAGAACCTTGTGCTTCCTCCTACTCGTTATGATGCAGCATAATTGCTCAGAACTGAGACCCTTCTATTCATTTTCTCTTTGTTCTCTGGCATGGACAATGTTTATTGATATAGTTGGTACCAGAGGAACAAGCAGATCAGTTGCTACTAAATGGCCACTTGCTAATAGAATCCTTTCTATCAGGGATACTAGTAGGTGAGGAGAAGATGGAGCATTATCTCTTCCCATTGATCCCGTTGATTCATTTTCTTTAGCTAGATCTAACTTGCCAGTGCATGCTGGGTTGAATACTCCAACCACTACTATCCCTGCTAGGACTAATAATGAAATCTATCCAAGTAGGCTCCGTATAGATATAGAGGACCATAACTAGCATATTAGCCAAGTAGTTTCGAAACCTTATTCTCTGACCCCAAGGGGTGATGGCACAAATCTCTTATTTGCATCTCCGATTCAATCAACTAATGCCTCAACTACTTCCACTTCTATTTTTTCATCAAATGCCTACAAGATCCCCTACCTTTATATATTTTATCAGTCTCAAAATCTTTTATGTACATAAGGCGGGGTGGGATAAATGGTGACAAAAGGTGATGACGTGAGCCTATAGAAAAAAAAGGGGAAAGTTTTCATCTTTGGGGATGATCTAGCTAAAGGTGTAGGTTACAAAGGATTTAAAGTTTCTACTGACACTAGTGATGGGAATGAGGTAAGTCAACCAACCGATCTTTCTATCTCAAATCCTGAACCTGGGCATATGCCACCTTAATCTATGAGCCCAGGATCCGTTATGGCTACTGATAATTGGAGGGAGTTATGCTTGTCTTTATATGGTTATCATCAATTCTAGGGAGAGATGGATTGAAAGTAGAGGTATGCTTGTCTTTCACCTATTTCCCTCTCAACTAGAGCTTCCAAGTGGATCAGAGAGGAATTTCCCTACCTCTTCTAGAAAAGTTGTACTTGTGGAAAATCTTGATTTCTATCTCAAATTATCTTCCACCAAGGCAAGATACTCTTCTCTATCCAAATCTTCCCTATTAGAATAGTAGGGCATTTAGATGTGGGCCTTATAAATTCTATGGCCAGGCAGGTGATAAAATTCTGCAGTTCATCTTGATCCCAATAGGGCATATAGAATTGTGAATCTAGAAACAATTGATGCCCTACTATTCTATGGGAGGAGGCAGACTCAAGGTAATCAGTTGTATCTATCTGATCATAGACCCAAAAGTGCTTTATCTGAATCCCCAGCTGCTGGGGCAAGTTAACTAAGCTCACGAAGGGACTAGGATACATTGAGCTTGACCCAACTAAACTCATTCTTGAAACCAAAACTTTGAACTGGAACAAAGAAAGGGAAACTTGTTTTTGCCTTACAAATAATAGGGGGCCTTCCATAGCAACCTTTTCTCAGAAGGGAGATGGAGACTTGTGTGTTACTATTGAAATGTTGCCCATAGAATAATAGGGGCCCATCATTCTTTCAAATCCTTACCAACCATCCTTGGCATATGAAGCTATCTGATGAGTATTTGGATTAGGTCAAAGAGTAATTTGATCTATTAATCTCATCGTTGATATAGGGAAGTCAATTTTTGTGAAGTGAAAGCTCAATAATAGAAGGAAGGGCCATTTCCTCAATCCCAGTAATGGATGTAATTGCTAACAAGTGTATATAAATAGTTCTTAATTTGTAAACCAAAAGCTCTGAACCGTACTCATCTGGTTGTTCTTCCTTGAATAGAAGCTCTTGATCAAATTGAATAGATGCCCCATCAAGATGAAAAGGAGATGGTCTCGGCTGCCTCATTCCTCTATTGACTTCTACAGGTAGGCTCACGATGCCAGATCACCACTTGAATGATTGGCATGCACTAGGGAAACCCGTAATCTTCATGAAATTAAGAAGATTATGGGTTAACCAGTAAGGTGCATTGCTTTTGGATGGGAGTTTATCAAAGTAGATGAGAAAGGAAATAATATCTAGTTGGATCAATCGAAACAAACAAACAACTGTGGGTCCGGCCCTTTATATATATATATATATATATATATATATATATATATATATATATATATATATATATATATATATATATATATATATATATGGGGCATGGGAGTTAACTAATCCTAATAAACTCTGGCTAGATGGATCAGGATGGCCATAGAATTGATAGGTCCCCATCTCCTAGAGTTCTAATTGAGAATCGAAAACTAGAAGTATACCCACATGGGTAATGCCCCTCACCTTCTGCCTTTCATTACTTTCTCTTTCCAATCGGATAACTAACTTGTTTCATTTTAGGAGCCATATAATTGATAGCCCTATTATTAGATTCTAAATGTTACATATAGAATCTTCCTTTAGAACCATTATAGGCCGGTCCTCTCATCCCTTCAAATAGTAGGGGTAGGGAATATTATATATGTAACATGCCAACGGCCCCATAGAATAGTAGGGCACCCTACTGCCCCCACTAGAGTTTAGTTGCCAACTATAGAAGGGGGTTGCCTGCTGGAAAGTTGACCCATCGCCAATTTGAACTATGTTGAGAGAATTCGATTCTCCCATATAGAGAAGCCTATAGATGCCTTCATTCAAGCTGATTTTCAATCTGTGGATGAAGCCCTACTGGAAAAAGGGGTTCAACAGTTGGATCATTAAGAGCCAAGCGGAATGAATTCAAAACATGGAGCAGGGAAGCACTTATAAATAACATATTGTATATGGTAGATGTCATGGCACTCAACACTGATTCACTAGCATTTTCCTATTCGTTATGTTCTCCCTCAATCACCATAACGAAGTGTAGCAGTTAGCCCGATAGCTATGTATGGATACAACCATGAGTGGGAGATAGAATGCTCAGTTAGAATGTATCCAAGAGTGGGATAGATATAGAGCTCATTCAAAATTAGCCTTTTTTATTAGTGTTCCAGTTGGAATATTGATGCCTATAAAAAATAAATAGGTAGGTTGTTATGCTTTAGGGTATGGAACAATGCTGCCATTAAGTAGAATACAATATAGTTTGGGGGCGATTGAGTGTTTGCAAATATGGAATAGTGGGGGGTGGAATGGAACAGTCATTCTAGTTAGTACAATGATCCCTCTATCTTCACCTTGTTCTTTCCCTTGCTCACAAAGAATGTCTATTCCCAGTGCAGTGGAATAACATATAGTTGAGTTGTAGATGTTGATGTTCCCGCCTTTAGTTTAATCCCTTTTCTTGGCTATCCATCTTTTCCCATGAGTAGGAATGGAGGGAATGATAGGTGATAGGCATTCTCACATAAATTGATGTAATGAGATGACTGAATTCATTCCCTTGGCCCTACTATTCTAAAGGGAATTTGATTCGGGGTGGGATAATAGTTCATGTAGAATGCACACACTATAGAGTTTCCTGTAGTTTTGAATAGTGAATATAGTTGCAATGGTGCAAAACATAGGAAGATCTTGGTATGAATGCCTAGGTAAGACTGATCTTTAATCAGTGGTTTTCACTTTTCCCCAACCATCTAGAGTAGGGTGCTCCACCTGCGTAGCTAGTCCCTTCCTCCAACTATGGCTTGTCATGCCTATATGAAACAAAAAGAAAGGAAGGGGGCCCTAGGTAGAGTGCTTAAACACAAAAAAAACCCTTGCCTTCCAATTCCCCCCTCTGCATGGAGGCTTGATGACCCCTTCCACCTAGGCTATTGGATAGTAGGCCCCCCCCACCCTGACATTCCGTGGGTAGCCTTCTAGTAGGTGGGTAGAACAAAACCCCAAACTTCTTATAGATGGGTCTATCTAGGGTTTGAATGCCTGATTTTTTCCTTTCTTTTCAGTAGGAGCAGATTGAATGCTTGATGCTTACTCGTCTGATCTTGAGGAAAAGCGGTTCAAAAAATGGCTTGGCCCTTAAGAAAGAAATGGATAGGCTCATCCTACTTTCATTCTTTGGGGCCCGGGCCCCTTAAAATAGTAGGCCCGGGCCCCTTAAAATAGTAGGCGAGTCAATGCCCTCCTATAGTATAGTTCTTGGTTTGGGGGACTAACTATACCCCCCACCCTACAGGGCACCTTCTGATTACCACCCAACCCATCCTTACCTTTGATAACGCTCAGGCAAGGGTTAACCCCGTCCCCCTACTTCTTAGCATATAGTTGTAGATAGGGCCTCCTACCCACCCTAGGAGAGAGGGATGATACATAAGAGGCCCTTATACTTAATAGGGCCTAGATAAAGGGACATAAGATAGTAGGCACTGAACCATTTGTGAGAACCAAGTCAAAGTCCAAGTCCTCCAGTCTTGCTTTCCACCCTAGGGCCCTACCCGCAACCTGCTAAACTGAGTCTACGACATGTGAATCTCTCTAATATGACTCACACAAACTCCTTTTCTCACATGAATCCCCCCTCCCTACTACGGTTCACATGAATCTATCCCCCTCCCTACTATGGTGACTGACTTGTATGCATGTACCTTCAGACCGTTCATCGATACAGTGGGCATTACACCCACTGAACCAAATCACTATTAGACACTCACATGCATGAATCTATCTCCCTATCAGAAAAGCCCCTATCTATATTATTGTTTCATCCCAACCAATCTATAGGGGGGCACATGAAGGAGTCTAGTACATACATCATGAGGTTGACACAGGAGTCGCTATTAGACTCACATGAATCCATCTCCCTTCAGTATGACACACATGAATCTGATAGGAACAATATGAGATAGTTGATCTCCTCAAGACTCACATGAATCTAGATTACTATTGATCAATTATGAAAATTAGGGCATTCGACCTCCCCTCAGAAGTCTACGGGGGCCCCGACCTCCTCTCCCGGGGTGGCCCTCTATTCTATTGTCGATAGCGGTTGACTGCTTATCCACTAGGTACAAACCCACCATCAATTGCCTATATAGGGGTAGATGTGGAGTGCATGCTCACATGAATCCGTATGCTATCCGTATGCTCACTCCACTCCCGGTGGTAGAGAGTCTATTATAGATGTAATATGACTCACATCCATCTCCCTTGTTTTAGGTGATTCAATCATATATTGTAAACTAGTGAATGGATGGAATAATTATATCAAAGAAGGGCCACCAATTATAGAAAAGAAGGGTGAGCAATGGCTCCACAAAAATTCTAGTAGGGGCATGCGAGTGCTTGTTGGTTGTTCAGGCCCTATCCATAGCCCCGTTGTTATGCATCAGGGGGGCCCTATCCTAGCAACTATAGAAAGGAGGGGGGGCCGCCACCCCCCACCCCTCTTCCCAACTATAGTTGATTCTATTCTATAGTTGACCGACACTATAGCTACCATAGAATTGTAGGGGGCACCCCCACCCAAACTATATCCACCCTACATCGGGTGTGGGCTTCTGCTTGGAGGTTAGTTCGTAACTTGAAAGATATGGCAGGTGACGGGTCTAACTAAAATCCCTAGGTTGGGTGGGAATTCTAGGATAACTATACCCTCACCCCCATAGAATAGTAGGGCAAGATACCTCCAACTACCTATCTCCTCCCACCCACCCCAACCCAATTATAGATAGTTGGGGGAGCCCCTATTATTCTATTATTCTAGTGAATAGGTTGAAACATGGTAAGAGTGGGTGGGAGCTATAGTTTGTATAATGAATTTGCTTGCAATTATAGTGGCTAGAATCTTGATTGGAGGTAGATTAACTATTGTTGGGATTCGATAGTTGTTTCCCCAATTAGTTTTTGGGTGGGAGAAGAGAAATGTGAAAGATTTGAATCCACCCAAAGTTGAGTTTCCCGAGGAAAGGCTCCCGCACATCAGTCTGATCATACAAAATCTAATAAGCAGAAAACCCTATATCTATAGTTGTCAAGTCATGAGCCATCATGGGGTGGTTCACAAGCCATTATGAGATCTCTCTCATTTCTTGTTAGTTGAGGAAAACTATCTACCATCCATCGCCCTCTCCCTTAGAAGGAGGGGGAGGAAGGGCTCTCATCACTAGGTGGTTCACCAGTCGAGCCATACCTATCAAGCCATACATGTCGAGCCATCTCTCCTGCCCTCTCAATTGAGAATGTCATAATGCCAGGGATCAAGGCCTCCTATTAATCAGCCTACTAGCCCCTACTACTAATATAGTTATAGTAGGGGGTGGGAGGGTATAATTATTCCCACCCCCCAAGAAATATAGTTGAGGGGAGTGCCCGTGAAAGGATATGTCATTGGTCTGGCTACCTCTGATGCTCTCATGTTTGACCAAAAGCCTTCCAATAATATATTACTATTCTTAAGGGTGGCGGGCCCAATCCAACAACTATTGGGTGGGAGGCAATTCTCTCAAAAAAGGGCCCTTACCTTCATTCCATTTCTTACCACACATTTCATTCCTTACCTTCATGAAATGTGTGGTAAGGCAAGCCACGCATATCTTTTATTATATGATGCATTCTGAAACACTGATGACGATCGATCACCACTGAAACTGACTCAACGTCAGTCTCAATGGTAGAGGAAGCATCCATTGATTGTAGTGATTATATAGAAGTAGGTAGTGATGGAGCTATTGATTCTACTATAGTATATTCATAACCACTACTAGTAGCATTTGTGGTTGTAGTTACAGATCCTCCAGCATTCAAACCCCAATTATATAGATAGGGTAGTCATAGACCCTATAGTATTAGACCCTACAATATCAGATCCTATGGGATCAGTATAAGCACCAGAGATAGTAGCTTACCCACCACCAGCATCATCTCTCACATCTCACCTATCCACCAGTTGCAGAGCCAATTTACCCACCTTAAGCACTAGTAGCAGTGGTTTAAGCTGTAGAGACAGATCCTCCAACAACAGTCATAGTAGAACCAGTAGTCAATCTTAGTGAGCTAGATCCAAACCTTCATGATCAAGACCCAACATCCCTTCTGGTTAGGGAGCTAGAAGCCGCTTCCATTTTATAGGCTCCATTTGCCCCTACTATTCTAAGGGTAAGGAAGGATGGAAGGAAGGGAGTCAACTAACTCTGAGGGATATGTTATAGAGCTAATAGCTTTTGTGGGGGTAGCTAAGGGAGATAGGATAGTGGGTTTCGTTGGTCCTAATTACCATAGCTGGGAGGATTTAACCTTCAAAATAGTGGGCTTGATGGGAGGGAAGGTAGCACTATCCATCCTGAACCAAGTGGGGGTGAGGACAAGTAATGCTTCCCATCCCCAGGAAAGAGAGAAGTTTCTTTCTATCCAGTGTGCCCCAAGACAAAGATAGAAAGATAGACCTTGACACCCTGGACTAGTCTAATAACAAGGATTCAGAGGACATCCCATGAGAAAGTATGAAATCTTTGGCTTAGGTGATGGATGAGACATCCTAAGAATAATAAAGTATGAGGGGGGTTGGGGTAGAGGGAGTAGAATATAATATTGATTCTGGGTGGTATCAAGTTCACTTCATCAAGTTCACTTCTGACTAGATAGCTCGGTCATAGAAACTTTTGGCTGGATAGCCACCCTTTAGAATAGTAGGGCAGCATCACATCATCAACAACTATAGAGGGCAACCACTCCATCAGTAACTAGTTGTTTAGTCCTTCATTCACTCCCTCAGTAGTCCTATCCTCTATTTCCTGGGGCAGTAGCCTCTCTTTCATCGAAAAGACCCCCTAGCCATATAGTCATTCATTTCCCCCCACAACTAGAATCCAATTGGTTCTAAACACCTTCATTAACAATTTGAGGCCCTACCCCTATCCCTACTATTGTAAAGAGTAAAGGGTAAAGGACTCATGTTCTAGTAGTTGTCGGTTGACTCAATATGCCGCTACTTTATCCTCATGGAATCTTATTAATTAAGCATGCTCGAACTAGATTTTCCTCCCATTACCTTCCTACAGGAGCCACTGAGTTTGGTGGTAACTCTCCCATCCTCATGCACCCCTGGTGGAGTCCCATCCAACTATATTATGTTTCTAGTTATTGAATTCACCAATAGAATAGAGGGTTACCAAGGGCTGGGCCCCTCAAATTCTATGGACATAGAGGTTGGATCCCCTTATGATAGTAGGCACTCCCCTACTATTTGAAGGGGAATGGTTGGGAGGAATTCTAGATAGTTCCCCTTTAGAAGAGTAGGGCAGCCTAACCACTCGCCTTACACCCCTAGTGAAGGATGGAACAATCAATCTCTCTACTAAGGGCTCTAAAATGTGTCACATGCTCCAAAAGTTGATGGAAAGATGTGAATGCTCAATCGGTTGGTGGAAGTGATTTATTGAAGGAGTTTTATTCTCAACCCGTTGAGGGCTATAACTGCTACTGACCTCTACCTCTCATCCATCAGGGCTGGATAAACAATCTCTGAACAATGAGTTACCCAATATAGTAAAGGGCAGACATCCATTTTGCATTATAGATAGTAGGGTTGTGGGCTGGCCTAGAAATGTCGAAGGGCCTATCTATAGTTGTGGCTATCTAACCTATCTATTATGCCATAGAATTTGAAGGGGCCCACCCTACAGAATAAGCTATAATCTCATTTTCTGATTATCCGCCTTGTTGAAACACCCAATTCTCAATTCCAACATGGAGTAGGGCTGCTCATTGAAAAATCAATGCCCTATAAGTTGGAAGGGGAAGGGGCTCATTAAATAGAATAGTGCTCCTCCATGCCCCACCCTTGAGCAAGAGTGGAAAGGGAAAGCTTCACCCCGGGCTAGTTTTCTACCTTTATCTCTCCCTAGAAAGTAATGCAAGAACCCAGGTGAAGGACTTAAGGGAGGGTCCTCATCTTCTTAGTGGGGAAGGATAGGCTCCTCTTTCTCGGGGTTAGCTCCTTCCTCATTAGGTGATAAACTGCTTCCATCTGATTTCCCTATGACAGTTGAATGGTTATTGCACTTCAGGAACTCGCTAGATTCCCACTACCACTTGAATAGAAAATAATCACTTTGGGATGGGTGGGCCCTGCTTCTAGACTATTCATAGTGGGTGGGCCCCTCTATCTATCTAGCTCCATAACTTTCCTACACTTTCAAATAGTTGCCTACCTACATTGGGCCTCTTTGTTTTCTATCACTTCCATACTATTTATATATATGGGGCAGCCCAGGCGGGGAACCTGCAGTCTTCTACTAGTCATGAGCCTTTAGAGTTGACCACTAGTGCTAGTAGGGCTCTACCCCACTATGATGATGATGCCATATACTTGTTTAGTTGAACTATAGAAGAGAGGGTGAGAGAAACAAGGTTTCAATAGTAGGGCATAATTTGGTGGGGGGTAAGAGTATGCCAGATTCTATACGTAACATGCCCCAGGCCCCCTACTATCTATAGGCTATCATGATTGGGCATGTGAATGAACATGGTGGCCCCTACCATTCTATAGGCTAGTGCCGAGTGGGCCCTGCCCTATTCTATGGCCCCTACAACAACTATAATTTTGGGGGGGTTGGGGGTGGGACTATAATGAGATTTGAGGCACCTATAATGGTTGCCTATAATTGAGAAGGGGTTCTAAAGGAAGATTCTATACATAACATTCATTAATGGCTTTAATTGAACCTCTTACACTCTTCTTTGATTATGATATAGAATAGTAGGGCCCGGGGTTTGTCTCACTAAACCTACCTACCAACTGTTCCTAGTCAAGGGCAGGTAGCTATAGTGGGAAGTCCCCTATCCTCTGGCTATAGTGGGAAGTCCCCTATCCTCCCAACCCATTAAAGCTCTTTTCTTTTCCATTTAGGTCCATAGAATTGATAGGGGCAGGAGCTAATGTTTACAAGCTCTGGAAGGCCTAACAACCTACCCTAACAACTTGAACTTTGCCTATCTATAGTATGGGCCCCTACCCGGCACATAATAGAATAGTAAGGCAACCTACAGTAACTACCTAGCCTGCTAAAGATGCTAATCTAGTTTCCCTTACCTACACAACCTACCCTAGCCTCCTTTAGAATAGTACCAACCAGCCCATGGAAAATTAGGCATTGAACCTAGCCTCAAAAGGGGCAGGTGGCTATAGTGGTAGGTGCTCCCCTGGAAAATAGTAGGGCTCCCTTTGCATGCATCCCTCTATACCAGAAAGGAGGGATAAAGAGAGGTAGGGTATGTTACATATAGAATCTATGAGAAATTATTATTGGGGGGCTCAGATCAGCCATGGGAGGCCTACCTTTGGTGCATAATCAAGCAAAGGGGAAGCAGAGTATAGCGAGTTACGAGCCCACCTGTCAGTTCACAATGCTTATTCCTCTCCCTTCCACCGATCGATCAAACTGTTGAACCAAATCTTCATTTATTTTGGATCTGGGCCCTACTATTCTATGAAGAAGGCATTGCAACTAGATGCATTGAAGGTTTCCCTAGGGTAGGGGTTGAGCCGGGATCAAGACTAGCTTTTAGGAGCATGGATGCAAGAGCCATGAGCATTCGAATGATTGATGTAGCCACCCAGTTCAGGGATGGGGCATCAATCAAGACAAGCTACCGATATTGGGAATTAGATGCATGTCATCCCTACTATTCTAAGGGGCCATAGGGGAGATGGATGAGAAAGATGTTTATTGGAGGCCCATATCATTCCTCAGGGCCTTGAATAATATGTGGTAGGGGCATCACTAATACTAGCATTCCGAAGGGGGCTAACGAACACTACATGTGGGTGATCTCTCTTACTTATGGTCTCATAGCCTCTGAGCCCAAGAGAAGCTACTACTGATGGCCTTCTATTACTTGGTTCAGTTCATCAGGAGCCGGGAAGGAAGAAGTCATTAACTGTTAGGCGACCCCTCATCCTAAACTGAACCATCATATTATGTATGTAATAACGATCGATGTAGTAGAATAAAACCCCCTACCTTTATAATAGTAGGGCCATCCCCATCGATGATCAATGCCAACCATCTCCTATTGCCGCCCCTAGCGAATAGTAGGGGCTGCCCCTTTTATTGATCCTTTGTCTTGCTCAGATGGCTAAACTATAGTCCCACCTGTTAGAGTAATAGTCTTTTGGGTTATTAATTAAATCATTTTGATCTAATTACTAACTCACCTATTCACTCTAGTTTCTTAAGCCAACCTTAGGGTTTCCCTTTTAGGGTTTCATGATTCCTTTTATAAGGATTCACCTCTTTGTATTTCATAATAGATTATATTATCATAATGTAATATTGTGCATATGATGTCTCTAGCTTTTTTGGCCTCCATAGATTTTTCATACTTTATGTTCTTTGCTTCTTCCATGTGATAGGGTTATGCATGTAGGTGTTCTTGGAAGATTATTTTTTCACCTAATCTAACATGGTATCAGAGCCATCTTGCTGCTCGTTGTTCATGTTTTGTTGAAGTGATTCAGAAGCAGGATGCCACCATTGCACTCAGAAGGCCTGGGAGAGTCAAAATCCATATAAAATTTGTCCATTTTGGACAACCTGACTCTGAGGCTAAAAAATTTTGGTTTCCAGTGCCGTACGGGCAAGGAAATCAATTTTGCTTTTAAAAAAAAATCATTTTTTCATGATTTTTTGCATTAAAAATAACATAGTCAATTATTTTTTGGTGCACCATTGGGCGGCCACCCGATAGCCATCACGGGGCCACCAGTGCTCCACCATCGCTAGCTAGCACTCTGCTCCTCTGGTGGCATCCTCAATGGTGACACCCTTAGCGGCGGCCACCTCCAGCTCCACCACCTACAGCGGCCCCTACCCCGCTCCGCCCTCCGCTGCCCAGCCCGCCCACCGCCTAGCCCTCCATGGGTTTTTAATCCCCAACGATGGTCCTATGGTCATTGGGGGTTTCAGGTTTAGCCCCCTACGCATGCCATGCGCCCAGGGGCTCTATTTTTTTCCAGCCCCAAGGGCTTAAAAATCTATTTTGAAGCTTTTTAAGGGTACCTACGCCTTTTTTCCTCTGTTTGGAGCATATGGAGGTCTTTTTTGGACTTCTTTATATCATCAGAAAGCTCTTTCTGAGCTCTTTCCAATTATGGGGGTAAAATTTTTTGGCTCTATTGTTTTGATAGTGTTTTTTTCTATCAAATTCTGATGTCTTTTTTTGCCTTCTGGGAGCCATATCTCGCTCATCCGAACTCTTTTTTGGGCTCACCAAATATTGTCGGAAAGCTGGTTCAGTGAGTTTTTTAGTGGCAGGGGAATTTTATCCAGATTCTGCTCTAGGTTCTTTCTCCTCTGAGTTTTGCACTTTCACACTCTGGTAGATTACTTGGGTTATGCAGGTCCTGGGATCTCTTCTTCTATTCTTCTAGCTCACTCTTCTTTCTGACTTCTAAGCATTGTATGCTTCTCTTCTATAGCATTTTTTTTTTTTGTAAATGCACTAAGATAAAGTGCCTACTTCTGCATATCTAGGATTTTGAGCACCTTGTGTTTGTTTGTACTTGCACTTAGTTATAAAGTGCCATGGGGGGTTATGATGTTTTGCCTTTTGTGCTCATCCACCTTTGTCAAGTGAGTGTACCTTCCATGAAATTAGCCCATGCTATGTGTCTGTGACACCACCCTTTATCATGTGCTTGTACTTCTGTTGCACTGTTGGTGTTCCTGATTCTTCTTCTTGCAAATGTTTCTGGCATTGTATTTCAGTGTTCCTGTCACCCCTCTCCCTATTCAGCATTATGGGGGGTTCACCTATTGGTTCTATTACTTCCTTGGTTTAGTTGAGTGATCTACATATTCAATTTTTGTTTCTATGTACTAGGCGGATGCAGTGGCTAGGCACCTATGCATTTTGGTGAGATGGTTCATCTACTATATAGACACTCATTCATTCCTACTTTTAGAGGTCACCTCTTCGATTGATCAGCTCTTCAGACTTTGTCTTCTCTACCTGGTCATGCACTATTTCAGTGGGGGTTCCAGCAGTTTCTTCTGATAGTGTTTGCGCCTTCATGCTTCAGAGATGCTTCATGCTCTTTCTTGTTCCTTTCTTTGGGACTTTCCCTAGATTGGAGGCTTAGTTTCCTTCATCTAGTTTATTTCATGTACTTGGGTACCTGATCAGGCCTTGTTGTTGGGACCCATCTTTCCTGCTTTTTGCAGTAGTTTCCTAGGTTTTGCTTCTCCCTAAGCTTATTTTAAGGGGGGGTTTTAGAGTAATAGTCTTTTGGGTTATTAATTAAATCATTTTGATCTAATTACTAACTCACCTATTCACTCTAGTTGCTTAAGCCAACCTTAGGGTTTCCCTTTTAGGGTTTCATGATTCATTTTTATAAGGATTCACCTCTTTATACTTCATAATAGATTAGATTATCATAATGTAATATTGTGCATATGATGTCTCTGGCTTTTTTGGCCTCCATAGATTTTTCATACTTTCTACTCTTTGCTTCTTCCATGTGATAGGGTTATGCATGCAAGTTTTCTTGGGAGATTAGTTTTTCACCTAATCTAACACCACCCCCTACCATTATAAGGTAGTCGGTAGATTATTCAACCTGAAATGCCCCCTACCATTCTATAGGCTAGTGGTGGGGGGAAATATAGCCCACCGACTTTAGCACTCTGACTATAGTCCCTATGAACTAGTCCCTATGAACCAAAGGGATGGTTCATTGGGAGTGGGGTAGGTAGGAGGCTATAGATTGGGGTGGGTGGCTTAAATAATTATTTAGTGTGTGTGGGGAGAATGAAAAATGTGTGGGGGCAGAATTCTTGGTTGGTAGGCCTCTTTATCTGCGTTACATGCGAAGCCAAGGAATATGTTTGAGGGGCAATAAATAGTAAGGCAGCAGAGAAGATGTGCCCTTCTTGAATATTATTGATAGTGGTTGGGATGGCAGCAATTTTGTTAGGAGCATATAGGAAAAATTAGGATTGGAAGAAAGATCACCTCTCTCGCCTTTTTCCGTAGAAACATATAGGCCCTTTCTTCCATAGCTTCTGCCCTGGTTGCGGCATATAGTTTTCTTGGCTTAATTTGAGAAGAATCTAGAATAGGGGCCTTCTCCACTTGATCTGTTCCATCTCTATATCTAGATCCAATGCTTTGCTTTGACCTAGTTATGTTCTAATCCAACAGCTCCACTCTGTGTTGATCTTTGTTCCGCAAGCCCCACCGAAACTGAATACTTACTAGTGATCGGTAGAGCAATTGATAGAGTTTGGTTGGGTGAGAGAACAAGGGCCCTACTATTTGAAGGGGGAGCCCAACACATTGGATGAGCACAACCAACTATGTGTGTGAGCGATCAGATCCATAGCCCTTCTTATAATAGTAGGGCCCTTACGTTCATGATAATGTGCAGTATACAGTGGCAAACTAGAATAAAGTAAAGGCCTTGCCATCTTTCCATTTCTCAAAAAGGTGGCCCTAATTAAGTACCATGCGAGGATTAAACAATCAAACAATCCATGATGAAGGTCATGTTGAAGGCCAATATTGAGTAAGTAGGAGTCGCCTAGCCTACACCTCTTATTAGGAAGGAACTAAACCATGTATGTAGAAAAAGTAGGTCTTGCCTCAGATAGACTGGCTTTAATCCCTCCCTCGGTAAGACCTTTTGAACAATCCATATTCCCATAGAATTGTAGGGAAACTACAATTTCTTTGATGGGCTGGGGGTGCCTCCGGGGGAATTCTCTAGTCAAGTTGGTTAAGCTAGTTCTATTTGTAAAAAAAGTAAAGGGGCAAAAATATTGCCAGAAGCACTTATTAAATGAAGTGCCCTACCATTCTATAGGTTATCCCATAATCTGCCACCTACTAGAAATAGTAGGGCATGAAGCCCATTATTCTATAGGTAGGTTATCCTATAATCTAAATTCAATGTTTGCCAACAAAGGAATCAACTTTCCAAGGATAATCCAAGGATGGAGGGAAGCAGGCCCTACATGCAGGGGTAACCTGCAATAGGGAATGAAGGAAAGGAATTAGGAGGGATCGAAAGAAACTATCTAAAGGGGGTCACTTGAACATTCATAGGAGCCAAACAAATTCCCTAGAGGGGCATGAAGCCTCCCACCCAACTATAGTTTCGACACTTTAGAATAGTAGGGCCACAAACCCTATATCCTCCTCAATTCTGTGTGTGGGAAATTAATATAGAGGGGGGGTGGGAGGAGGAGATGATAGGGCCCCTCAAATTTTGTGGGCCTAACTAGGATTGGTCGGATGCTCGTGGGTGGGAGGCAATGAATGTGCCGCATGCTTGAGCCCCTTTATATATTGGGGGCAAGGAGAACTTTCTTTCTACCAGCCCCTACAACTATATGGTAAGGGGAATTCAACAACACATTTGCCTGACTAAAGTCAGATGAGAACGAAATCCTTCATGAAATGAAGATTATGACCTTTAGAATAGTAGGGCCTTACCTTAAAAACTCTAGGCTCTAGGAAACTATATATAAGTTCACACATTGAATGAAGGCAAGGGCCTTACCCTAAAATTCTATGGGCTATGGGCCGCCTACCCTAATTCATCAAATAATGATTCAAACAAACTAACCCATGGTTTTTCTGAAGGTGAGTTTTAAAAAAAGACTATTTTCAAGAAGACTTACCTATGCTATCTAACTAATATAGTAGGCCATTGGGAGAGAGCACCATATCGAATGCATTGATTAGATCAACCCACTCTAGAGTAACCCTTGGCCTCCTCACTCTATGAATGAAGCTCACCCCATGAATGAAGAATGAATAACTATTGTTGACTTGACCTTGGTTCGCTACGCTGCACATAACTAAGAATCAAGAATCCTGGTAGTGTAGCACTTGGATAGCGAATGGAGAGATCCATTTGTGGATGGGATGGTCATTACTTAGAGAATCAACACTGACAAGTTTGGTTGGATAATCCTGTTGGCATTAAGTATGATTGTCATTAGTGACTACACTTATTCAGACTCTATGTGTTTACCAAGCAGAATAGTGTTTACCAAGCAGAACAGTATTTACCAAGTAGAATAGTGTTTACCAAACAGAACAGTGTTTATCGAGTAGAATAGTGTTTACCAAGTAGAATAGTGTTTACCGAGCAGAACAGTGCTTACCAAGTTATCTTTACCGAGTGATGAGATGAGCAGTGTTTACCGAGTGCCAGCACAGTAAATAGGGAATTCAGTCTCTACCGAGTGACACTATATCTACTGAGTCTCCAGTATATACCGAGTTTGAAACTACAACCGAGTGGTTAGTATGGACCAGGCCTCCACTTCTACCAAGTGCATGACGATGCTAAGTAACGCAGTGGATGCTGAGTATCAGAAAGTCATCGAGTTAGTTTGCAGTAATCGAGTCACTATATTTGGGCTGACTCAGTAATACTTGTGTTTGCTTGTTTAGAGCCGACTTTGATATTGTTTTGTAATTATTTTGATTGATATATAAACAATGTTTTGTATCCTATCTAAAAGTGTGTGAAAAAGTAAGAAGCAAAAAAGAGAAGAAAGGCAGAGATAAGTGAATTACAAAGGGATACAATAGTATAAGAAGAAACAAAGACATATCTATCACAGAAGGTGATCAGTACATCAGAGAATCTCAATCAGCAAGAACAGTTGCAAGTAAGAGATCTACTGTTTCATCCTAACAGGTGAATCAGCCCAAAATCCTTTAACCGGGTAGACTTAACAGTCTTTGCAGAAATCTCTTAACCGAGTGCATACTTCTTTGTATGTTTGTAAATCCTCTAACAAGGTGGACCTAGCAGTCCTTATTGCTCCTAATAGGGTAGATCATCAGAAGTGATCATTGTAAGCCTTAACCGACAAACTTTATACTACAATATTGAAGTTTAGTGGGTTTCATCCCCACCCTAGTTTTACTTTCTATTTGGAAGGTTTCTGGGTCACCAAATCTCTGTGTTCAAAGTGTTATGAATATTTTATTCTTTTTGTTACCCATGCATATAGTTAGCTTATCAATCTAATGTCATTGAGAAGATGGTAGAGATCTAAAATTAGAATAAAGTTTTGAAGTTACTGATTCACCCCTCCCCTCTCAGTAACCTAGCTAGTCTTGAACATTTCCAACAATTGGTATCAGAGCTACATGGTTCTTTGAATAAAGTTTGACAGCTTGAGAAAAGATTCAGGACAATGGAGATATTCAAACTTAACAAAGTAATTGAGAATGAAAAGCTAGATGTAGAAATGGCCATAACTCAACTCAAGGAAGCAAAAGAGCATCTTTCCCTTTCCCTAAAAAGAAGGAAGGAACTTGCAAATCAGATGAATGACCACCAGTATGTTGAAGAAAAGATTGAAGACTTTTTCCCTTCAAGTAGCTCAGATGAAGCAAACAATGAAGCAAAAGAACTTCTAGATAAGAATGGATCTCTGCAAGAAGTAAGAAAATTAAAAAGAGAACAGGAAATTCAATCAACAAGATTCTGTGAAATCTTGGAACAAAGAAACAAGATGAAAGATGAAATAGATGGAAAGAATAATGAAATCCAGAATCAAACTCTTTAGCTAGAAAACCTTATTAATCAAGTCTCCAATGCAAATGAAGAAATCTTGACTCTAACATCAGAAAATGAAAATATAAGAGAGGAACTGAGATCTGAAAAGAAAATCAATTTAAGATTGATAAGTGACCTAGATACTGAAAGGAAAATCAATGAAAGAATGTTGAAATCTCAAGAAGATTTGAATCAGGTGTATGAACGGAACCTTCATAGGCAAAAAGGAAAAGCAGGACTTGGATACAAAGAGGAAGGTGAATCCTCCAAACAAGGTACTCAAATGAATCAGAAACCTACTTGTAATCACTGTGGAAAAATTGGTCATACTTCAAACAAATGTTGGAGCAATGGAAAAGCAAAATTCAATGGAAAATGCTACAATTGCAATCAGCATGGTCATAAAGAAAATGAATTGAAGGAGAAACCAAGATTTAAAGGCAAATGTCACAAATGTAACAAACAAGGTCACAAGGCATCAGAATGCAAAACTAAAACACCCAATCCAGCAGAACAAATTATGAAAGCAATGTTTGGTTGGGATTAAAACACTTGGTGTAGATGTCATTACTATGGATAATATGGACACATTAGCATGAATTGTGTAAGGCATCACTTGAGAAAAAGGGAAACTACCATAAGATGTTACATATGCACTAAGCTTGGTCACATAGCTAAAAATTGCATGAATCTAGGCAAAGGCGAAGATGAAAAGAAAGAAAAAGTAGTTAGGATCAGGAAGCAGATAAGACAAAAATGGATCCCTAAACCTACCGAGCAAACCAGTCCAAGTAATGAAGTCACTCATGAAGAGAGTGGCTCTATCAATTCTAACAAAGTCTCCAAGAAAGAATTGGAACTGTATCCTCATAGACATATTCCAAACAGTTCCTGAATTGAAAGGAAGAAAGATCCAAATTAGTATGCAAGATATAGGAGAAACGCAGGAAGGTTGGTATCAGTTTCAACTAAGCAAGGTTGGGAGTAACGTAATTTCATTTGGTTACCAAGTAAGGTCAGAGCAGTATGTTCCCCGAGTTGCAGAATCTTCACCAAGCAATTAATGCTTAGTAGATGACAGTCTGTCGAATTCCATACCCTAATTCCTATGGAGCATTAATGACAAAGTTTTTAACAAAAAGCATGAAATCAAATTCATTCTTCACCACGAATATCAGCATATTGAGTAGAAAAATTTCTAAGTGCGATCAGGTGATTCAAAGCAAAATTTTCTAGCAAAATTTTTTCGAAGAGCTACCATGGCATCATCCAGCACCAAAGTAAAGAAAGGTTCAGAAATGTTAGTTCATGGAGAATGGAAAGCACCGAATTTCAAACTCATGCCTGTGATTGCAGAAACCCTAGATCTGAGTAGAGCTCAGTCTCAAATTCCTCCAAAGGTACTTCTTGTAAATGACATTCGCAGTCATTTTAGAGGTACAATTCAAGAACTTGGAACCCTAGAGATAGATGTTGTTCGTGCTGAACTGTGTGTTGATGGTGTTCTCAAATTGGAACATAAACATTTGGAAGATAAGGGTTTAACACATATCACCCACTTGCCTCAGAGTTTCCAGATAAAATGGATAAGATATATTCTAAGCCGAGTGCATGAAGGTAAAATTTGGCTAGAGCAACTAGTGGAAATATCAAAGAAGATGATTCATCAAATCACTGGTCTTCCCATGCTTGCCAAGGCAAAATCTAAAAAAACCCTAGGTCAGGTAGAGCTGGAAAAGAAAACCCTATCCGAATGGGACGGTAGAGGTATGAGAATAAACAGCATTACCGATGTAGAACTAAAATTTGGCACATATGTAATAGCTCACAAGATATACAGTTCAAGTCAGCAAAATAGTGTTCTATGTGAAGCAATTGACCTAGCCTATAAAATTGTGAAGAACAATATGTCATTTGACCTAGCAGATCTATTGTTGAAATAGTTCAACAAGAATATGGAGAGCATCCAAACCTCAAAGAACAATCCACGTAAGTTTGGCTCTCTATTGGTTTGTTTATTTTTCTATGCTCAAAAAATTTTCCCATCTAAAGGCACGGTAAAATGGAGAAAGGATGTGCCTATTCTTTATCAGATAAATGAGTATATTGCAGAAATGGGTGAGAATTTTACAAGCATAATGGATAATTATTTTGAATCTTTTAAGAAGAAGATGAATAACAGATTTTGAATTCCACTAAAGTTGGTGGAAGATTATAAAGATGATGTTTGTTTTATGGTTGATTTTGATAGAGTATATATTCAAGTAGTAAGGCCCAGGATTGTATGGGTAAAACCTCTTCCTTATGAGATAAACATTGATGAGACAAAGGATATAATTGAAGCCCTAATAAACCAACCCGTTGATCCAAAGGCTCCATACTTTGGAACATATGATGAAGCTAAGGTAAGAATTGAGCTAAGCATAAAGCTTCCATAGGCGGTTAACAAAGGCAAAAAGAGGATGGCCAAGATGCAATCTAGCACACCTCTAATGTTAACTGAGGACCAAGGAGAGGATATTGTAGGAGAAGAAGAAAAGGATGAGAGTAAATAAGAACAAGTGCCTATAAAGAAGAAAGGAAAGGTAACTATCACCAAGGAACCCAAGCAACCCACTACAGTATTCATAAGGAAAAGATCAAGGGACAAGGCAGGAAAAGTCAAGGATGACATAGTACTCAAAAGGCCTCCTCCATCTCTTGAAGAAAAGATTAAGGATTTGAGAGAAGGATCTGGAATTGCAAATTTCAAATCTCTCAAATATGAAACAAGGTCAGAAGCAGAGTAGTAGGAAATTGAAGATGTTGTTATTGAGAAAATAGGAAGATGGAAATACTCACCTGAAGAATTAGCTTCTCAAATCCCAAGAGCTTTATTAAACCCAATCAAGATGAGATGGTCCAATGCAAGGCAAACTATCAAGGACATCTATGCTCAAACCTTAAGGCAATTGATGCCAAGTTTGAAAAATGCTGAAATAAATAAGGCATTGATAGATAATGAGTCCAAGATGACACTAAAATTCAACAGTTGCTTAATTTTGATCAAGGATATAGAGTCAGTTGTGAAGAGTGCAAAATCTTCTTAGAAAAACACTTATCATCTTCACAAACCGAGTACTGAAACTATGATAATTAAAGATATTAAAGATGACAGTGATGAAGAAGATGAAGAAATAGTTCAGATTGATAATGTTGAGACAGAAGAAGCAGGAAAAGAAGCTACCGAGGAAGCTGAGAAGAATGTTGAGGAAGATGATCCAGTTCAGATAGCTGCAGAGGTAATTGCCTCACTTCCCCACTCTCCAATAAAAATTGTTACATCTAGCCCAGAGAAAACTTCAAGTGTGATTGTGACAACTCTGTTAGATACATCAAATGTCCAATCACCACTAGCACAGCTTAATGTATCAACGACAGAAGTGGCTACCACTTCATCTACTGAGCTTCAACCTCCTTCTTCCACCAAGTTGTAGTCTTCTGTACCTTCTTCAATTTTGAGTTTTTTAGCAATAAGTACTTTAGATTCTACAGTTGTAAATACTTCAGTTTTTGGTTTATCAAATATTCTAGTTAGCATCCCATCAATTGGAAGTTTATCAGTTTTCACTACAAGTCCTACTGTTTCTACCATAATTTCTACTACAAAAGCATTAAGTATAAAGACTCAACCAAGTACAAAATTTTTGAGCAAGAGTGTAGTAGAAGGTATAGATCTAGATGAGGAGATAGAAATTCCCCAGTTAGATTTTGCAAACCTCACTGCAAATCAAATGCAAACAGTTGGTGAACTCCTCCAAAAGAAAGCAAAGCAGAAGAAACTAAAAGAAGAAAGAGATAAGGAATATAAAATCATTGAGGATGCCAAGAACATTTTGACAGAAGCTATAGGTGTTGAAGTTGATTCCTCTCAACACATTTTGTTGCAGTTGGAAGAAGCAGTTAACAAGTTCAATGATGATTCCTCTGGAATAGACAAGTTTCTTGAGAAGGCTGAGAAGAATTTTGATAATGAAGTGCTTGAGCACATTGCTCAGCAAATAGCTATGAATCAGGCAGGGTTATCTTCAGTCTTGACTAGCATTGAGTCCTCCCATTCCAAGGTAACATCTCTTTTTGTCAAAATCTATAATGTTGCCGAGTTCTCAAAGGAGATCAAAGACAAAATAAATAAGATTGATGAGGATCTGAAGATTAGTGCACAAAATTTGCAACTTGAACCTAGTTCAAGCTCTGCACATCATATGACAATCAAATTCCTATCTAATAAGCAGTCAAAATTATTGAGAGAAGATGCAAGGATCATATCAACATTAATAGATATTCAGAACATGATCCTTCCCATCATGGATACAATGCAAAAACATATTGCATACTCAAAAACATTGATCCATGACAATCAGTTTTCAATTGCAGATCACATGATTGAACTCTGTGTAGAAGTCCAAGTTGCACTCCATACATGCAAGATTCTGCAAGAGAATTGGGATAGAACTCTAGCATTAATAAGTAAGGTACACTCTAATTTTCTCTCACATTTTGGCATCTCCGTGTAAAATATTTGTATATACACCTTTGGCATTATTGTCAAAAAGGGGGAGAACATATATAAGATATATGAGATATGAAAGGGGGAGAAAATATAAATAGAAAATATGAGTATGAGGAGATACAAGATATTTGTATATATACTGTATGGGGAGACATGAAATGTATGAAAAAAAAGTACGAAAAAAAAAAGTATGAAAAAAAAGAGAGACAGATTCAGCATGATTTTTTGGGCAATAAGTGTTTTTGTCACTAATGCCAAAGGGGGAGATTGTTGGCATTAAGTATGATTGTCATTAGTGACTACAGTTATTCAAACTCTTCATGTTTACCGAGCAGAACAGTGTTTACTGAGTAGAACAGTGTTTACCAAGTAGAACAGTGTTTACTGAGTAGAACAGTGTTTACCGAGCAGAACAATGTTTACCGAGCAGAACAGTGTTTACTGAGCAGAATAGTGCTTACTGAGTTATCTTTACCGAGTGATGAGATGAGCAGTGTTTACCGAGTTCTAGCATAGTAAATAGGGAATTCAATCTCTACCGAGTGACACTATATCTACCGAGTCTCCAGTATATACCGAGTTTGAAACTACAACCGAGTGGTTAGTATGGACTGGGCCTCCACTTCTACTAAGTGCATGATGATGTCGAGTAATGCAGTGGATGCCGAGTATCAGAAAGTCACCGAGTTAGTTTGCAATAACCGAGTCACTATATTTGGGCTGACTCAGTAATACTTGTGTTTGCTTGTTTAGAGTCAACTTTGATATTGTTTTGTAATTATTTTGATTGATATATAAACAATGTTTTGTATCCTATCCAAAACTGTGTGAAAAAGTAAGAAGCAAAAAAGAGAAGAAAGGCAGAGATAAGCGAATTACAAAGGGATACAATAGTATAAGAAGAAGCAAAGACATATCTATCATAGAAGGTGATCAGTACATTAGAGAATCTCAATCAGCAAGAACAATTGCAAGTAAGAGATCTACTGTTTCATCCTAATAGGTGAATCAGCCCCAAAATCCTTTAACCGGGTAGACTTAACAGTCTTTGCAAAAATCTCTTAACCGAGTGCATACTTCTTTGTATGTTTGTAAATCCTCTAACAAGGTGGACCTAGCAGTCCTTATAACTCCTAACAGGGCAGATCATCAGAAGTGATCATTGTAAGCCTTAACCGGCAAACTTTATACTGTAGTATTGAAGTTTAGTGGGTTTCATCCCCACCCTAGTTTTACTTTCTATTTGGAAGGTTTCTGGGTCACCAAATCTCTGTGTTCAAAGTGTTATGAATGTTTTATTCTTTCTGTTACCCATGCATACAGTTAGCTTATCAATCTAATGTCATTGAGAAGATGGTTGAGATCTAAAATTAGAATAAAGTTTTGAAGTTACTGATTCACCCCTCCCCTCTCAATAACCTAGCTAGTCTTGAATATTTCCAACAAATCCAACGAGTGCCACTTGGATAACGGATGGTCATCAAATAACAGGTTAGAGAATCATCCTCCTAATGCACTCACCGCTCACCCGGGGCACTCTACTCGGCCCCATCTATATCTATTAAAATGAAGGCATTGCACTGGCACTTGGATCGAATCAGGAGGAATCAACAACATTTATGGATGGTACTCAATGAAATGAAGGTACTATCAGAGTCCCTTCTATTCCCTCCCACCTGACCATAGAATAGTAGGGGCCACCCACCCGACTATAGATTCCCCCCACCCATGTTCAATTCCCGCCCAATCCAGCCATAGAATAGTAGGGCATTGCACCTATAGAATAATGGACTGCACCCCTAAGGAAAATTATGGTATAGCCTTAGAATAGTAGGGCAACTACTCACCTCAGTATCAGAGTCAAACCTCACATCAGTATTGGAGAATTCAATGAAGGAAGGGTGGACCATCCATTCGGCTTTATTGTTTGGCTCTCTCATCTGGCCCTACTATTTTCTAGGGAAAAGCTCAACCGTGGAAGGAGGAAGGAAGAGACATAGAGCTCAACTGACCCTTAGAGAACGAAGTAACTCCTATCGCCCTAATGAGTTAACAATTTGAGAATAGAGTGAACTACCGCGCCCAACTTTTCATTTAAAGAAGTAATTGGTCAAATAATTCTAAAAACATGCTACTAAGTTTGGTGAACATTTTTTTCTTAAAGTTAACATACAAGATAAACAATAGTGTGAAAGCAATTACCATTTAGTCACATTGATACAACATCTAATGCAGATTACAAATCTCAAGGGTTCCATGACGTAGAATTACTAAAGAATAGAACACAACTAAAGAATGATAACAAAAGATTCCATAACATATAAAATACAATCACATGATATAACAATAAATACAATTCTCATGGACATCCATGATATCTAAATAAACTGACATCCACTGCACATGTCGCAAGGTATGTAGTAATCAATCTATCTAATAATATACAATGTCCAGATTAGATATCACATGCGATACACTAATACAAGATTACAAATAATGAAGGTATGATAAGAAACATCAACGAAGAAACATAAGGAATCCATATGTAAAATCACCATCAAGCACTAGCACCAGGACATCGAATCTCAAATGGTAAATAATCACTACCACCTGTCCTTAAATGTCTAAATCAATGATATAACCCAAAATTAACTTAATAAATTAATATACAAATACTGATTTCTCAAAATTAATAAATCAACTATTAAGTTTATTAAAACTAATGATCCAATAATAATACACTGGCAAACAAATTTTAATGTATTAAAAATTAATCAACAAATATTAATTAATAAATAATATACATTAAATAATTAACAAAAATTAACTAAATTAGTAATTAAAAATATTATATAACAATTAACTAAACTATATTAAAAATTTATTAAAACTAATAATAAATTACAACATTAACTATACATATATATATATACTAAAATGAAATAATAATAAAACTTTAAAATAAAATAAAGTTTTAATTTTTGTTTTGAAAAGGTGCAATGGGGGACCCTGCGGACCCCACGCCCCCTGCCACATGGCCGACAGCCCTCGCCTATCGTGCAGTAGCCTAGGTACTGTTGACGATAGTGCCTAGACTATCGTGCAACGGTCTAGTATAGTCGTGCGACAGTGTACCACCGCCAAGAGGAGAGGGGTTGGGGGTTGTGGTGGCCCCCACCCCTCATAACATTTTTTTTTAAATTTTCTTTTTAAAACAATAAAAATTCATTTCCCCTTTTTTTTGTTATTATAATTTTTTTAAAATAAATATTTATCAATGCATATCTCTTTTGTTATATATATATTTTTAATTAATTATAAAATAATCAAAATTTAGAATAGGGTATATATATATATATATATATATATATATATATATATATATATATATATATATTTAACAAACCTATATTTAGATTCTTATGAGAAATAATATATTCCTTTTTGAGAATGACATATATTTTAACAAATTTATACACTATAACCTTGCCTCAATTTTAACTTTTCACTTGTTTATTTTGACTGTATTTTTTTTACAGGGAATATATTTTTAACCAGCAAGGATTTTTCTACTCAAATTGGGTTTTTCAAACAAATTATTTTTCATTCTAAAGGGGATTAATTTTTCCCTCTGCCATATAGTTTAACTATAGTCTCAGATTAATTTTTTGTTTTAAAGGAAAACTATGGGCAAACTTTTAACAAAATTTTGACAGCATAACCCTACTATGCCAAGTCATAAAATAAACTAAAAGCCATAATTCTAAGGGTTTCTAACACCAAAATTGAAAGCAAAATTAAAAATAGATCTATAACAATAAATCAAATCAAGCATATAAAAATATTAAAAATTCTACAGATAAAATTACAGGAAGGTTTCTTCAAACCCTACCTCAATTCCAATGCTAGAAACTGTAATAGAATGTCTGTAGAATGATGAAACTCCCAGATCTGTCAACAGAAGAACTCAGCTATGCATATATAAATCACAGTGTATGCAAAGCCTAATTCTAGATGCAAGTAATCTTCACCCTGAAACACTCAAGCACACACACAAAGCTCAAAAATTACAAAAATGTCAAAAATTCTCCAAAAGCTCTCTCTACAAATCTCCAACAACCTGATTGAATTCAAAATGAATGCAAATTCCCCCTATTAGGGATTCAACTCCACCAATCATGCAAACCCTAGATGACTCATAAGACAACTCCTAATTAAACTCCAACTCGAAAATTGAAAGTAAATCCTAATTAATTAATTAAAATATCTTTATTTTGCACAACTCAACTTTGACTTTTGAAAACTAGTTGTTCACTTTTTGAAAAAAAAATCCATTTCAATTATGCACATGTTATAATTAAAATTCATTTATTAAATAGATTAAATACTTACTGCATCCTAAAATCATGTAATTCAATTATTTAATTATTTAATAAAATATGCAAGCATAATTCAAATCACTTAAAATTAAGCACATGTTAATAATTAAAATACATATTAAACAAATTAAATATCTAAGGCATCCTAGAACATGCAATTAAATATTCAATTATTTAATAATACACTCAAGCATAATTAAATCAAATTTTAATTAAATAATTAGTTAATTCCAAATAATCACATAATTGACTTTCTATTAATTTTCTTAATTAAACATAGAAACATAATTAATAACTATGATCCTAACATTAATACTTAAATAAAATAATCTATATAAACATAAATCAACTGAATCGAGCACAATAAAATCAAGCAAACTAAGACCAAGTACATACTCAAGAACATGATCCACAAATTTATGCCAACTAGATGAATCTGAGTAGGGTAGTCAAATCGACACTTGTCCAATCCTAGGACAATTAGGCTTAGGTTAGGGTTTTGGGTCTATGTATTATCTCCCGTCTTTACCATTGAGATGAATGTTTGTGGGCACGCTCACTCTTGCCAATTCAGGGAAGATGATGCCCTGTACCTGCAAACCTATCATCACCAGATGAAGCATGTAAACACAATAATATATAGCAGACAATGATAGGGTATGGTCGGTCGTGTGGATCTTGACTATGCAAGTAATTACGTCTCCAGCCTCTACCACACAAACACATCAAATAGATACACACACACATGATAACCATACACATGCCAGTATGGGGTCAGTACCATAAATCAATATAAAACATAAACATAACATCATAAAAATATCAACATCTAATCTGTACAATAACATGACTGTCATGTCCCCTTTTCAAATAATTAAAAATAATAACTTTTGGTAAGGCTGGTAGGCTAAAAAAGTGAAGTTTCAGGAAAAGGGGCTAATCTTGAAAAATAATGGATTAATAAATGATAATTATTATTAAAATATGTATTATTGACCCCTCTTGGTTGTGAGTTAGGGTTATGCCCTCTTTTAAAGGGGTTTGGAGGTATTTCAAGCTCATTCTAGAACTTGATTTTTTTCTCACTGCTTTGTTGTTCTTCAGAGGCTGACAAACCTGTGGAGAAGGAGACCCAAAGATGAGAGTTTTTAGGTTTTCAAGAAGGATAAGGATGAGATTTTGAGGCCATTCCATGTGCAAGCTCATGCAGAGTTTTCCCTTGTGCTGAATAGTGCAAATTTGTGAGTTTTCGGGTGTGTTTCTTGTAAGAGTTTGGTGTTTCCGGTTGAGTATTTCATATCAGTTTGGTTTGCTTCTATATTGAAATCATTTTGATGTGAAAATAAATCAAAATATATTTCTTCGGTCCTGGTTATACTTCTGTGATAGAATATTACTATTTTATGGTGTTTTTGGGCTATTTTGTGTTGTTTTCGGGAGCCCGATGAGCATTGTTTTTGTCCTCCGTTTAGGAGCTATTGTCTAAATTTTATAAAGATCTGAAAATGTAATTTTTTAGGCTATTATGCTGGTGAAATTTTTTTTTAAATGTCTACTTTCAAATTTATCAATAATATGTGAAGCTGTGAAGTTTTTGGCACTATTTCAGGCATACCCGATTTGGGTTTTATTGAGAAATTGCATAATCTTTCAAAGTGTTGATTATTTGATTTAATAATATAATTAGAGGACTTAAATATGATATAAAAATCAGAAGGGGGACATTTCAGTGGTATCAGAGCTATGATCTTGCCAGCTTGAGGGTTTGTAGAAGTTTGTATGCAACTAAGTGAAAGAGAAAAGAGATATTTGTAGCGAGAAAAGAATAAAGAAATTATGATCAAACCTCCAATTGAAAATAAAAGTACAAAATCCAAGGAAGGGACAAATATGGCTGACCCAAATGAGATGGCAAAAAAATTCTTCCAAGACATCCAGAACACTCAAAAGAAAACAGTGGATAGTTTGGCAGAAACTAGAGAGGCTTTGTGATTATTGACAGAAAAACTCCAAGGAGTTGTATCTACTAATGAGAGAGGGAGCACTTTAGAGGAGCTAAGAAATCTAAAACTCACACCCTCTAAATCAACAAAAACTATTTTTTTGCCTATAGATGAGCCACCAGTACCAAATCCAGCCCTTAGTCTTATGGAAGAGGTTACAGGTAACTTGATTGCATTAAGAGCAACTTACAATGGCTTAGATGATGACTTTCATAGTTTAGTTTCTTTTAGAGAATATGTGGATATGATGAACACTTTGATGCCCAAGAAAGAGTATAGGAGGGAGCGGGACATAAGTGGAAGAGAGCTCAAAAATAAAATAAGCAAGTTTATAGCACCTACTTTTGATGGAACAAATAAAATTTCAGTTAGAGCATGACTACAAAAATTATAGACCTTCTTCACACTTAACCCCATGAAGGAGAGTGATGTCATTCAATTCGCAAGTCTACACTTGGAAGATGCAACCTATGATTGGTGGTATCATGGAATGACTACTCAAGGTCATGATCAGGTAACTACATTTGATGATTTTAGTCAAAGAGTGATAGATAGATTTGATCTCAAGGATGATGAAGAGTATTTTAGAGAATTGTCAAAGTTGAGGCAAACTAAATCAGTTAATGAGTATGTAGAAGAGTTTCAAAAAGTGGTTGTTATGGTACCTGATATGAGTGAAGAGAGGATTGTTTATCTTTTTCTTAATGGTTTGGAAGATTCTGTTAAGGGTTTGGTTAAGGCTTTCTCACCCTCAACCTTACAAGAAGCTATCAAAAGAAGCTTACAACTTGAAACTTGTGTGCCTATGAAACTAGTCACTAATCAAAAACCCCCAAATCTTTGGCAACATAAGGGGAATTTTTAGAAAAAGACTTTTCTAGCACCACCACCAAAGAATGTGATAAATTTAGCAAAAAAGAAGGTAGATGAAGAGACTAAGAGTGAATTACGAAGCAAAAAAATATGTTTCACTTGTAGAGAGCCATGGGTTCTAGGACATAGATGTTTGGGAAAAGGTCAAGTGCATTATATTGAAGTTGCTTCAGAATCTAATTCAGATGAGCGTGAGGAATTTCATGACACTAAGGAGGAGGAAGAAGAAGAGAAAGAAAAAGAAATCAGCAAGGATGACACTTTAGCAGCATTATAAGGAGTCCCAAGATACGATCCCTTTTGAATTCAAGGGGTACTAGCAGGGCAAAGGTTGAAAATTCTTCTTGATAGTGGGTCAACTCACAATTTTATTGATGAGGGATTTGTCATGAAAAGATAGCTTAAAGAAGAAGATTTTGAGCGATTCAATATTACTATAGTTGATGGATTCATTATGCCTTGCACATGGGTGGTGAAACAACTCATGATGAGCTTAGGAGATTATGAGTTATGTGATGACTTCTATGTTGTTGGCATCGGGGAGATAGATCTTGTATTGGGTGTTCAATGGTTGCACTCTATTGCAGGCTATTACATGAACCATCAAACTATGGAGTTTAAATTTCATTCCAATGGGAAAGAAGTCTTATTGAGAGGCTTATCAAATGGAGCACCTAAGGTGGTCACTGCAAAGATGATGGAGAGGACTTTTTGAAGAGGACAAGTAGCATGGGTAGTAGGAGTCATAATCCATCCAAGAAACTCTCCAAAGAATCAAGGTAATTCCCATTTTGAAATTCAAAATATTCTTAATAAGCATAGTATAGTTTTCAATGATTTGCCTCTGGGATTACCACCAAATAGAGGTTTTGAGCATGTTATAGAATTAGAATAGGGTGCCAAACTAGTTATAACCACTCCATACCACCATCCCAGAGGTTACAAGGAAGAAATAGAAAAAACTATTAAGGAGCTCTTGGACATGGGATTCGTACAGCCTAGCTCTAGTTCATTTGCATCATCTATGGTACTTGTCAAGAAAAAGGATGGTACAATGAGAATGTGTATAGACTATAGGGCTCTAAACAAGAAGACCATAAAAAATAGGTATCCCATACCATGCATAGATGAACTCATTGATGAATTACATGGTGTTGTATACTTCTCAAAAATTGACTTAAGATCAGGGTACCATCAAATCCACATGAGGAGGGAAGATGTGGAAAAGACTGGTTTTAGATGTCACTATGGGCACTTTGAATTTCTTGTTATGCCATTTGGCCTCACTAATGCACCAGAAACATTCCAATCTTGTATGAATAAGGTGTTCAACAAGCATCTTCGAAAATTTGTTTTGGTATTCTTTGATGATATCTTGATTTATAGTAAAACATGGAAAGAGCATCTAAAGCACATAGACACTATTTTGAGAATCATGGAGCAACAATCCTTCTATGCTAAGCTATCTAAATGTGAGTTTGGTTTGACAGAGATCCTATATTTGGGACATATTATAAGTTCTAAAGGAGTACAGGTTGATCAGCAAAAAATTCAGGCAATTTTGGATTGACCTCCATCCACTAATCTTACCTAGTTGAGAGGTTTCTTTGGGTTGTGTAGCTACTATAGGAGATTTGTCAAGGGATTTTCTCAGCTTGCTGCCCCCTTGACTGATTTGACAAAGAAAGGAGCTTTTATTTGGACAGAAGAGGCACAAAAAATATTTGATAAGCTTAAGGAGGTAATGAGTTCATGCCTTGTGCTTGCATTTCCGGATTTCTCTTTATCTTTTGTTATTGAATTTGATACTTCTGGAGAAGGTATAGGGGCTTTCCTAAATCAAAGGGGACATCCAATATCATTTGAGAGTAGAAAATTAAATCAATCAGAGAAAGGTTACTCCATCTATGATAAAGAAATGTTGGCAATCATGCATGTGCTTCATAAGTTTAGACAATATTTGGTATGTGGGAGATTCATTGTAAAGACAGACCATAATAGCCTCAAGTTCTTCTTGAACCAAAGGGATTTGAATGATCATCAACAAAAATGGGTAAGAAAATTGCAAGCTTATGATTTTGATATTGAATACGTGAAAGGAAAGAATAATGTGGTTGTTGATGCTCTCAAGAAAGTCCACTTTGTGTTCATTAACATCTATCTCTGCTGATTGGAAAGTCTCCATAATTTCAGAGTATGCTAAAGATTCCTTTGCCACCAAGATTTTGGATAAGTTAGTGGATGATAACAGGTACAAGGTTGTTGATGAATTGATTTATTACAAGAACAAGATCTTCTTAGTGCCAAGATAAAAAACTAAGGAAAGGATATTGAGGGCCTTTCATGACACACCTTTGGCTGGTCATCAAGGATACTTCAAGACATACATGAAACTTTGAGAGTGGTTTGCATGGAAGGGTATGAAGGAGGATGTCCTTAAACACATTAAGGAATGTATGGTATGCTAACACAACAAGAGTGAGGAAATTTTTCCTGCAGGGTTGTTGTAGCCACTTCCTATTCCTAAACAAAAATGGGAAAGTATTTCCATGGACTTCATCGCTGGGTTGCCCAAGGTTCAAGGTAAGGATTGCATATATGTGGTGGTAGATAGACTAACTAAGTATGCACATTTCTTTCCCATCACATTTGATTTCAAGGCATCACAAGTGGCAGAATTGTTCTTCAAGGAAATTTTCACGTTACATGGCTTGCCTAGAAACATTGTCAATGACCGAGACAATAGATTCCTCAGCTCTTTTTGGAAGGAGCTCTTTCATTTGGTAGGAACTAAACTCACTCCCAGTACTAGCTATCACCCTCAAATGGATGGACAAACAAAGATAGTTAATAAATGGATAGAGGGATATTTGAGGAACTAAGTTTCAAATCAATAACATGCTTGGGTGAAATGGTTGCACCTAGGGGAGTATTGTTACAATACATCTCATCATATGTCTATTGGTATGCCTCATTTTCATGCTCTTTATGGTTATGATGCCCTTTCCTTTGTTGATCTAGTACTTTAAGATAGTAGATTACCTACAGCAAGTGATTTCATTAAGCAAAGCCAAGACATAATAAGGTCCCTCAAGGATAATCTACAACATGCACAGAACCAACAGAAGTTGTACGCTAATAGGAAAAGGACTCAAAGATCTTTTAAGGTGGGAGATTTGGTATTTTTTAGGTTGCAACCTTAAAATAAAAGCACCTTGAAGAGGATTGGGGCAAAGAAGCTCAAGCCAAGGTTCTATGGGCCTTATAAGATCATCAAGAAGGTAGGAGAGGTAGCTTATGAATTGGAGCTCCCACAAAATAGAAAAATACATAATGTTTTTCATGTCTTTTTATTGAAGAAGGTTCTAGGATAGAAAACCATAGTATCTATAGAATTACCACCTCTTGATGATGAAGGGAAATTAGTCTTAATACCAGAAGAGGTTTTGGATACAAGAGAGAAAAGATTGAGAAATAGGAGCATCACAGAGCATTTGGTCAAATAAAAAGGATTACCATTGGAGGATGCAACTTGGGAAGGAGAAAATATTCTTGAGCATCCAAACCTTCATTTCTTGAGGGAAAGCAATATTTGGGAAGGAGGACTTGTCATGTCCCCTTATCAAATAATTAAAAATAATAACTTTTGGTAAGGCTGGCAGGCTCAAAAAGTGAAGTTTCAGGAAAAGAGGCTAATCTTTGGAAACAATTGGATTAATAAATGATAATTATTATTAAAATATGTATTATTGACCCCTCTTGGTTGTGAGTTTGGGTTATGCCCTCTTTTAAAGGGGTTTGGAGGCATTTCGGGCTCATTCTAGAACTTGATTTTTTGCTCATTACTTTGTTGTTCTTTAGAGGTTGACAAACTTGTGGAGAAGGAGACCCAAAGATGAGAGTTTTCAGGTTTTAAAGAAGGTTGAGGATGGAATTTTGAGGCCATTCCATGTGCAAGCTCATGCAAAGTTTTCCCTTATGCTGAAAAGTGCAAATTTGTGAATTTTCAGGTGTGTTTCTTGTAAGAGTTTGGTGTTTTTCCAGTTGAGTATTTCATATCAGTTTGTTTTGCTATTGTATTGTAGACATTTTCATGTTAAAATAGAGCTGAATATATTTCTTGGGTCATGGTTATACTTTTGTGATAGATTATTAGTGTTTTATGGTGTTTTCGAGCTATTTTATGTTATTTTCGGGAGCCCGATGAGCATTGTTTTTGTCCTCCGTTTAGGAGTTGTTGTGTAAACTCTACACAGATCTGGAAATGTCATTTTTTAGGTTGTTATTCTAGTAAAATTTCTATAAAAATGTCTACTTTCATATTTATCAATAATATGTGAAGCTATGAAGTTTTTGGCACTATTTTGGGCATACTTGATTTGGGTTTTATTGAGAAATTGCATAATCTTTCAAAGTGTTGATTGTTTGATTTAATAATCTAATTAGAGGACTTAAATATGATATAAAAATTAGAAGGGGGACATTTCAATGATAGACATGCAATGAACAATACTCCATAATGAACATTTATTAAAATAATAATTGATCACATCAAAAGTGATCTCAAAGAATTTAGTCAAACAACTGAAACAGAAAGAAACCTAAAAGAAAACTACAGGTGGGGTACTACATCAACCCCCCTAGAATTAGGCTTACTCCTAGAAGCCTGGAAAAAGTAGGGATGTAAGTCCCATAAACCTAACTGCACTGAAAGAACACTAAAATATGGATCATTGAGTAGGTCCCATCGGACTCTTTCCTGCCTTAGGGTTCAAACACTGAGGATCATTCCCTATAGAAAAGGCCCTATGAGATCTTCCTGCACCTCCCACTGTAGGCTTAGAAACTAATGGCCTTTGTCCTAAATGTTGCACTAAAAACTAGGGGACAATTGTAAGATTTATGACCAGGTAGGCCACAAGTGAAACAATTTCCCTTGAAGACTATCCTTGCTGCAGGAGTGTTGGGTTGCTGAAAACTACCTCCACCAAAATCTTGATGTGAATTTGGTGTGGGTTGATCATCTTGATTGCGCATACTATGTTTCCAATTGTGTTAGTTCTCTGATCGAGAACCACCACCATTACCATGGAAGAATTTCTTATCCTGTTGATTCTGGTTACCTTTCAAAAACGTAGGAGGATTATGAAAATTCCAATTCCTCTGAGACTGATTCCCCTTGAAACCACTATGCTGAACACCTCTCTGACCACTATGACCTAACACTAGATTTGTCTCTGTAAGGGTGGCCTTAATGACCACTTCATGGAGTGTCTTAGACTCAAAGAGTAGGAGATCCCCAATTATGCATGCATTAAGTCCCCTCACAAAGTGTTGAACTAGGAGACTTGTATCATGTTTGAAGCCAGCATATTGTTTGAAGTCAAAAAATTAGTGCTCATACTCTCCCACTGACAGGGTCAACTATCTCAAATTATAAAACTCATATGCTCTCTATCGCTTCCACTGATCTGATAAGAAGCATTCTTGAAAGTGTTTAAGAAACAACTCCCAAGTAAGAGTGTCCATCTGAAACCCTAACTTCTGCTCCTCTATCCTCCACCATATAGGTGCAAAATCTGTGAGCTACATAACTTCATATCTGGGGATGCATGGTGAAACTCCTCTCCAAAGCTATCAACCATGTCTCTATCTCTAAACTAGTACCTTTTCCATCAAACGGAATGGGTCACCCCTCATAAGGTCCCTCATATGGTTCACTGCCACAACTGTAGGTTCCACAATGAAGTTCCTCCTTAGAGGGCTCCTGGATCTCTCCCTCTCTCTCTCTCATCCATCTGAGAATGATCAAAAGCATCCTGATCAACTCTATTTTGTACAGGTCCAAGACTATTCAGAATCTTTTGCAAGAGCTATTTCATATTAGGACCATCATGACAATCCTCTCTCTGCTGACCCCTAGACTACTGGTGGTGACCCTCCTGATTGACACTTGTAGAAGGGCTAGGCTTTCTACCCATTCCATAGTTACCAGCATGACCTCTACCATGACCTCTAGGAGATCTAGTCACAGCCATAATTCCTTCATCATACACAAATCAAACAACAACTCTCAACAAAGATCGAAACAAAACAAAATGAAATATAATCATAAACTAATGGTCTGAAAACAAAATGTTATATGTCTATGTTTAGTTTCAAGTTTAGACTACACAAATCCTAATAGGTGTACATACGCAAAGTTCCCAGTGTAGAAACTCCGCTCTGATACCAAATGTAATGCCCCGTGAGGGGACCCAAGAGAATTTATCCTAAAACATGCTACTAAGTTTGGTGAATATTTTTTTTTCTTAAAGTTAACATACAAGATAAACAACAGTGTGGAAGCAATTACCATTTACTCACATTGATACAACATCCAACACAGATTATAAATCTCAAGGGTCTATGATGTAGAATTACTCAAGGATAGAACACAACTAAAGAATGATAACAATAAATTTCATAACATATAAATTACAATCACATGATATAACAATAAATACAATTCTCATGGACATCCATGATATCTAAATAAACTGACATCCACTACACATGTCGCAAGGTATGTAGTAATCAATCTATCTAATAATATACAATGTCCAGATTAGGTATCACATGTGATACACTAATACAAGATTACAAATAATGAAGATATAATAAGAAACATCAAAGAAGAAACATAAGGAATCTATTTGCAAAATCACCATCAAGCACCAACACTAGGACATCAAATCTCAAATGGAAAAGAATCACTACCACCCATCCATGTAGAACCACAAAGGCCTACCCCACCATGCTGAGGAGATAATCACAAACCCCAATCAGATAACCAATACAAAACAAGGATAAAACCCTAAGCAGAAGGATCCTGAAAGCACTCTAACTCAAGGTAAGCATAATAAAGTAATAGGTACAACTCACTAATCCAGAGGCAACTGACACATGTAGAATAACTAGACTATGCATAGGCATGTGTTATCATGTACGTCTAACCCTTGAGTTTTTTCATGGTCATCTTTGGATCCTGGCACCCAAGTGATCATACATGGCATCAATGGCCTCTCGTACGGACGAAGCTGTCAACTATGCCAACTCATCCCTTAAAAGGGGGCTAGTCATCTTCTCAACTCCATCTTAGCATATACTAGCACTCAAGCATGGGTGAGGACTCTTGTTTTTTTAGGTTCATTTATTTCCCCTTAGCTATATTAGGTTATCACTTTTTTACTAATACTTATAATAAGTGATCCTGGTAGCCACTTGTGAGCCCTAGTGCTTATTGTAAGTCACCTCCTACTACATGTCTAAGTATACTACCCTAGGCTCACAGATCTCTCCTAGATCTAATCAGGTATACAACTAGGTAATCTCAAATCCAGATTTACACAAAAGAACTAAATTTGATTACAGAGATATCATAAATAGAATACAAAATATCATGAGCCCAAAAGTTCAAGTCAGGGATGATAATTAGAAAAGTATATACACATCAAAACATAGCTGAAAATAGAATCATCTGACACATACCCCAGCCTCTATTTCCCTCCTAGGTCTTCTAGTACCCGATAACACAATAATGAAATGAAGACACAACAAGCATGAAGAAGACAACACACACACCATAAAGAACTTGAAATAAATCCATAAGCATTTGAATTCCATTTCGGTACATAATTGAATCTAAGCATATAAATAATTAACTCACTAAGAAGAAAGGAACATAAACGCTACGATAATGTTATAAACAAAGAATATTCCCTAAAGATTCCATATGGACCTAATAGAATAAAAAGCTCAATTTTAGTACATACACAACAATTACCAATATGCTTTCAAACTCAATATACTTTCAAAACACATAACTATACATCCTAGTAATGTAAGAATGCCTATAACACTAGTAGATTTAATTAAACTAAATCAATTTATAGATTTAACTAAATCAATATACAATTTCAACTTCAGCTAAAATGAATAATATTTAATCCTTGAATTTCTGAATCAATGATATAACCCAAAATTAACTTAATAAATTAATATACAAATACTGATTTATCAAAATTAATAAATCAACTATTAAATTTATTAAAACTAATGATCCAATAATAATACACTGGCAAACAAATTTTAATGTATTAAAAATTAATCAACAAATATTAATTAATAAATAATATACATTAAATAATTAAATAAAATTAACTAAATTAATAATTAAAAATATTATATAAAAATTAACTAAACTCTATTAAAAATTTATTAAGACTAATAATAAATTACAACTTTAACTATACATATATATACTAAAATGAAATAATAATTAAACTTTAAAATAAAACAAAGTTTTAATTTTTGTTTTGAAAAGTTACGATGGGGGGGACCCTGCGGGCCCCACGCCCCCTGCTACACGGCCATCATCCCTAGCCTATCATGCGACAGCCTAGGTAATGTCGACTGCAGTGCCTAGACTGTCGTGCGACAGTCTAGTATTGTCGTGCGGTAGTGTACCACCGCCAAGAGGAGAGGGGTTGGGGGTGTGGTGGCCCCCGCCCCTCATAACAGTTTTCAAATTTTTTCTTTTTAAAACAATAAAAATTTATTTCCCCTTTTTTTTGTTGTTATTATAATTTTTTTTAAATAAATATTTATCAATGCATATCTCTTTTGTTATATATTTTTTTTTAACAAACCTATATTCAGATTCTTATGAGAAAGAATATATTCCTTTTTGAGAATGACATATATTTTAACAAATTTATACACTATAACCTTGCCTCAATTTGAACTTTTGATTGGTTTATTTTGATTGTATTTTTTTTACAAGGAATATATTTTTAACCAGCAAGGATTTTTCTACCCAAATTGTTTTTTTCTTTCTAAAGAGGATTAATTTTTCCCTCTGCCATATAGTTTAACTATAGTCTTAGATTGATTTTTTGTTTTAAAGGAAAACTATGAGCAAACTTTTAACAAAATTTTGACAGCATAACCCTACTATGCCAAGTCATAAAATAAACTAAAAGCCATAATTATAAGGGTTTTCTAACACCCAAATTGAAAGCAAAATTAAAAATAGATCTATAACAATAAATCAAATCAAGCATATAAAAATACTAAAAATTCTATAGATAAAATTACAAGAAGGTTTCTTCAAACCCTACCTCAATTCCAATGCTAGAAACTGTAATAGAATGTCTGTAGAGTTATGAAACTCCCAGATCTGTCAATAGAAGAACTCAATCCTATAGATCTAAATCACAGTGTATGCAAAGCCTAATTCTAGATGCAAGTAATCTTTACCTAGAAACACTCAAGCACACACACAAAGCTCAAGAATCACAAAAATATCTAAAATTCTCTAAAAGCTCTCTCCACAAATCTCCAACAACCTGATTGAATTCAAAATGAATGCAAATTCCCCCTATTAGGGATTCAACTCCACCATTCATGCAAATCCTAGATGACTCATAAGACAACTCCTAACCAAACTCCAACTCCAAAATTGAAAGTAAATCCTAATTAATTAATTAAAATATCTTTATTTTGCACAACTCAACTTTAAATTTTGAAAACTAGTTGTTCACTTTTTGAAAACAAATCCCTTTTCAATTATGCACATGTTATAATTAAATTACATTTATTAAATAGATTAAATACTTAATGCATCCTAAAATCATGCAATTCAATTATTTAATTATTTAATAACATATGCAAGCATAATTCAAATCACTTACAATTAAGCACATGTTAATAGTTAAAATACATATTAAATAAATTAAATATCTAAAGCATCCTAGACCATGCAATTAAATATTCAATTATTTAATAATACACTCAAGCATAATTAAATCAAATTTCAATTAAATAATCAATTAATTCCAAATAATACATAATTGACTTTAGATTAATTTTCTCAATTAAACATAGAAGCATAATTAATCATTAAATACAACTATGATCCTAACATTAATACTCAAATAAAATAATCTATATCAATATAAATCAACTGAATCAAGCACAATAAAATCAAGAAAACTAAGACCAAGTACACACTCAAGAACGGGGTCCACAAATTCATGCCAACTAGATGAATCCAGGTAGGGTAGTTAAACTAACACTTGTCCAATCCTAGGACAATTAGGCTTAGGTTAGGGTTTTGGGTCTGTGTATTATCTCCCCTTTTTACCATTGAGATGAATGTTTGTGGCACGTTAACTCATGCCAATTCAAGGAAGACAATGCTCTATACCTACAAACCTTTCATCACCAGATGAAGCATGTACACACAATAATATATAGCAGACAATGATAGGGTATGGTCGGTCATGTGGATTTTGACTATGCAAGTAACTATGCCTCCATCCTCTACCACACAAACACGTCAAACAGATGCACACACACATGATAACCATACACATGCCAGTATGGGGTCAGTACCATAAATCAATATAAAACATAAACATAACATCATGAACATATCAACATCTAATCTATACAATAACATGATAGACATGCAATGAACAATACTCCATAATCAACATTTATTAAAATAATAATCGATCACATCAAAGTGACCTAAAAGAATTCTGTCAAACAAATGAAATAGAATGAAACCTAAAAGAAAACTACAGGAGGGGGACTACATCCACCTTCCCTAGAATTAGGCTTACTCATGGAAGCCTGGAACAAGTAGGGATGTAAGTCCCATAAGCCTAACTGCACTGAAAGAACACTGAAACATGGATCACTGAGTAGGTCCCATCGAACCCTTTCCTGCCTTAGGGTTCAAACACTGAGGATCATTCCATATAAAAAAGGCCTTATGAGATCTACCTACATCACCCATTGTAGGCTCAGAAACTAACGACCTCTGTCCTAAATGCTGCACTAAAAATTGGGGACAATTGTATGATTTATGACCGGGTTGGCCATAAGTGAAACAATTTCCCTTGAAGACTCTCCTTGTTGTAGGAGTACTGGGTTGTTGAAAACTACCTCCACCAAAATCCTGATGTGAATTTGGTGTGGGTTGATCATCTCAATTGCGCATACTATGTTGCCAATTGTGATAGTTCTCTAATCGAGAACCACCACCATTAGCATGGAAGAATTTCTTATCCTGTTGATTCTGGTTACCTTTCGAAAAGGTAGGAGGATTTTAAAAATTCCCATTCCTTTGAGACTAATTCCCCTTGGAACCACTAGGCTGAACACCTCTATGACCACTATGACCTAATGCTAGATTCGTCTCTGTAAGGGTGGCCTTAATGAACACTTCCTGGAGGGTCTTAGGCTCAAAGAGTAGGACAAACCCAATTATGCATGCATTAAGTCCCCACACAAAGTGTTGAACTAGGAGAGCTGTATCTTGTCCGAAGCTAGCATATTGTTTGAGCTCAAAAAACTGGCGCTCATACTCTCCCACTAACAGGGTCAACTGTCTTAGATTATGAAACTCATTAGCTCTCTATTGCCTCCACTGATTTGATAGGAAGCATTCTCGAAAGTGTTTAAGAAACAACTCCCAAGTAACAATGTCCATCTAAAACCCTAACTTCAGCTCCTCTATCCTCCACCATATCGAATGCATCGATCTGATCAACCCATTCTGGAGTAACCCTTGGCCTCCTCACTCTATGAATGAAGCTCACCCCATGAATGAAGAATGAATAACTATTGTTGACCTGATCCTGTTTCGCTACGCTACGCATAACTAAGAATCAAGAATCCTGGCAGTGTAGCACTTGGATAGCGAATGGAGAGATCCATTTTTGGATGGGATGGTCATTACTCAGAGAATCAACACTGATAGGTTTGGTTGGATAATCCAGTGAGTACCACTTGGATAATGGATGGTCCTCAAATAATAGGTCAGAGAATCATCCTCCTAATGTGCTCACTGCTCACTTGGGGCACTCTACTCGGCCCCATCTATATCTATTAAAATGAAGGCACTGCACTGGCACTTGGATCGGATCAGGAGGAATCAACAACATTTATGGATGGTACTCAATGAAATGAAGGCACTATCAGAGTCCCTTCTATTCCCTCCCACCTGACCATAGAATAGTAGGGGCCACCCACCCGACTATAGATTCCCCCCCACCCATGTTCAATTCTCGCCCAATCCAGCCATAGAATAGTAGGGCATTGCACCTATAGAATAATGGGCTGCACCCCTAAGGAAAATTATGGTATAACCTTAGAATAGTAGGGCAACTACCCACCTCAATATCGGAGTCAAACCTCACCTCAGTATTGGAGAATTCAATGAAGGAAGGGTGGACCATCCATTCGGCTTTATTGTTTGGCTATCTCATCTGGCCCTACTATTTTCAAGGGTGAAGCTCAATCGTGGAAGGAGGAAGGAAGAGACATAGAGCTCAACCAACCCTTAGAGAAGGAAGTAACTCCTATCGCCCTAATGAGTTAACAATTTGAGAATAGAGTGAACTACCGCGCCCAACTTTTCGTTTAAAGAAGTAATTGGTCAAATAATTCTGAAAACATGCCACTAAGTTTGGTGAACATTTTTTTCTTAAAGTTAACATACAAGATAAACAATAGTGCGAAAGCAATTACCATTTAGTCACATTGATACAACATCTAACACGGATTACAAATCTCAAGGGTTCCATGACGTAGAATTACTCAAGAATAGAACACAACTAAAGAATGATAACAAAAGATTCCATAACATATAAAATACAATCACATGATATAACAATAAATACAATTCTCATGGACATCCATGATATCTAAATAAACGGACATCCACTGCACATGTCGCAAGGTATGTAGTAATCAATCTATCTAATAATATACAATGTCCAGATTAGATATCACATGCGATACACTAATACAAGATTACAAATAATGAAGGTATGATAAGAAACATCAACGAAGAAACATAAGGAATCCATCTGTAAAATCACCATCAAGCACTGGCACCAGGACATCGAATCTCAAATGGTAAATAATCACTACCACCTGTCCATGTAGAACCACAAAAGCCTACCCCACCATGCTGAGGAGATAATCACAAACCCCAATCAGATAACCAATACAAAAAAAGGATAAAACCCCAAGTAGAAGGATCCTGAAAGAACTCTAACTCAAGGTAAGCATAATAAAGTAATAGGTACAACTCACTAATCCAGAGGCAACTGACACATGTAGAATAACCAGACTATGCATAGGAAGGTGTCATCATGTACGTCTAACCCTTTAGTTTTGTCCTGGTAATATATGGATCCCGGCACCCAAGTGACCATACACGGCATCAATGACCTCTCGTATAGACGAAGCCATCAACTATGCCAACTCATCCCTTAAAAGGGGGCTAGTCATCTTCTCAACTCCATCTTAGTCTATACTATCACTCAAGCTTGGGTGAGGACTCTTATCTTTTTAGGTTCATTTATTTCCCCTTAATTATATTAGATTATCACTTGTTTATTGATACTTACAATAAGTGATCTTGGCAGCCACTTCTGGGCCCCGATGCTTTTTGTAAGCCACCTCCTACTACACATCTAGGTATACTACGCCAGGCTCAAAGATCTCTCCTAGATCTAATCAGGTATATAACTAGGTAATCCCAAATCTAAATTTACACAAAAGAACTAGATTTGATTATAGAGATACCATAAATAGAATACAAAACATCATGAGCCCAAAGGGTCAAGTCAGGGATGATAATCAGAAAAGTATATACACATCAAAACATAGCTAAAAATAGAATCATCTAACACATACCCTGGTCTCTGTTTCCCTCCTAGGTCTTCTAGTACCTGATAACACAATAATGAAATGAAGACACAACAGGTACGAAGAAGACAACACACACACCATAAAGAACTTGAAATAAATCCATAAACATTTGAATTCCATTTCAATACATAATTGAATCTAAGCATATAAATAATTAACTCACTAAGAGGAAAGGAACATAAATGCCATGACAACATTATAAACAAAGAATATTCCCTAAATATTCCCTATGGACCTAATAGAATAAAAATCTCAATTTTAGTACATACACAACAATTACTAATATGCTTTCAAACTCAATATACTTTCAAAATGCATAACTATACATCCTAGTGATGTAAGAATGCCTATAACACTAGTAGATTTAATTAAACTAAATCAATTTATAGATTTAACTAAATCAATATACAATTTCAACTTTAGCTAAAACGAATAACATTTCATCCTTAAATGTCTAAATCAATGATATAACCCAAAATTAAGTTAATAAATTAATATACAAATACTAATTTATCAAAATTAATAAATCAACTATTAAATTTATTAAAACTAATGATACAATAATAATACACTAGCAAACAAATTTTAATGTATTAAAAATTAATCAACAAATATTAATTAATAAATAATATACATTAAATAATTTAAAAAAATTAACTAAATTAATAATTAAAAATATTATATAACAATTAACTAAACTATATTAAGAATTTATTAAAACTAATAATAAATTACAACTTTAACTATACATATATATACTAAAACGAAATAATAATTAAACTTTAAAATAAAACAAAGTTTTAATTTTTGTTTTGAAAAGGTGCGATGGGGGGGACCCTGCGATCCCCACTCCCCCTGCCACATGGCCGATAGCCCTAGCCTGTCTTGCGGCAACCTAGTTACCACCGCCAAGAGGAGAGGGGTTGGGGGGTGTGGTGGCCCTCGCCCCTCATAACATTTTTAAAAATTTTGTTTTAAAAAAATAATAATAATTCATTTCCCCCCTTTTTTTTTGTTATATTTTTTTCAAAATAAATATTTTCTTAATAAATATTTATCAATGCATATCTCTTTTGTTATATATATATATTAAATTATTTCTGAAATAATCAAAATTCAGAATAGGGTATATATATATATATTTTTAAAATAAAATATATATTTTTTAACAAACCTATATTCATATTCTTATGAGAAAGAATATATTCCTATTTGAGAAGGACATATATTTTAACAAATTTATACACTATAACCTTGCCTCAATTTTATCTTTTGACTGGTTTATTTTGACTGTATTTTTTTTACAGGGAATATATTTTTAACTAGCAAAAATTTTTCTACCCAAATTGGGTTTTTCAAACAAATTGATTTTCTTTCTAAAGGGGATTAATTTTTCCCTTTGCCATATAGTTTAACTATAGTCTCAGATTGATTTTTCATTTTAAAGGAAAACTATGAACAAACTTTTAACAAAATTTTGACAGCATAACCCTGCTATGCCAAGTCATAAAATAAACTAAAAGCCATAATTCTAAGGGTTTTCTAACACCCAAATTGAAAGCAAAACTAAAAACAGATCTATAACAATAAATCAAATCAAGCATATAAAAACACTAAAAATTCTACAGATAAAATTACGGTAAGGTTTCTTCAAACCCTACCTCAATTCCAATGCTAGAAACTATAATAGAATGCCTATAGAATGATGAAACTCCTAGATCTGTCAACAGAAGAACTTAATCTTGTAGATCTAAATCACAGTGTATGCAAAGCCCAATTCCATATGCAAGTAATCTTCACCCAGAAACACTCAAGCACACACACAAAGCTCAAGAATCACAAAAATGTCTACAATTCTCTAAAAGCTCTTTCCACAAATCTCCAACAACCTGATTGAATTCAAAATGAATGCAAATTCCCCCTATTAGGGATTCAACTCCACCATTCATGCAAACCCTAGATGACTCATAAGACAACTCCTAATCAATCTCCAACTCCAAAATTGAAAGTAAATCCTAATTAATTAATTAAAATATCTTTATTTTGCACAACTCAACTTTGACTTTTGAAAACTATTTGTTCACTTTTTGAAAACAAATCCCTTTTCAATTATGCACATGTTAGAATTAAAATTTATTTATTAAATAGATTAAATACTTAATGCATCCTAAAATCATGCAATTCAATTATTTAATAAAATATGCAAGCATAATTCAAATCCCTTACAATTAAGCACATGTTAATAATTAAAATACATATTAAATAAATTAAATATCTAAAGTATCCTAGAACATGCAATTAAATATTCAATTATTTAATAATAAACTCAAGCATAATTAAAACAAATTTCAATTAAATAACAGAAAAATATGGTGGAAGATGAAAATTGTCAATTTCAAAAATATGATGTGGAAAAATATTTGATTTCATTCCTCTTCTCTTAAATAGTGAAAATGCAAAAATTTCATCAGCAGCGGAAAGCGGCCTTCCAACAAAGGCAAATAAGACTAGGTTTTATCCATCTCCGAAGAGAAGAGGTGAAAAAGAAAGGACATCTGCAAGTTAATCCCGCCACTAAGAAGAAATCCCACAAGTCTGAGGGCGTGGATTCATACGATGGCAATAATTATTCGGGCTACTACTTCAATTGTCTTTTATACGGTCATAAAATGGAGGAATGCAGGAAGCCCGATCTCAGATCCCAGCGCCCTGATTACGAACACCTGAAAGCTTTCATTGCAAAGAAAAAGGAGAAAAGTCTCCTTGAGGAATTGCAGAAGAAGAAGGATACAAATGCCAAGGTTTCGGATTTCAAAGTAGAAAATGCAGCTAGAAAGGAAAATATGATAGGGATTTTGAGACCAAGGCCCATTATTCATTCGGTACAAACCCTAGACAGACAGATAGGTTTCTTTGCAAAAATGAAATATGCCCTAAGAGCAAAATCACACACTGGGTCCGCCAAGGCTTATAAACCTGAAGAAGCTTCAGCTTGCAATCCCAGTGAACCCCATTCTGCTTTGGGGGGAGGCAGGTCTATAATTGCTCAGGTGGTGGATGGATGCATTGATAAACAAAGCTCGGTATGGAAAAAGGTTGAAAGGAAAAATAAGGTTAAATCCTATCCAAAAGCCAGCATTGACAATGCAATTCCATTAAAAAATGCTTTTGAGGCTTTGAATAAGAAAGGAAGTTCATACTCACCCTCACATAAAAAACCTAGGGTTTTGAAAGATGAGGGATCTAGGGGTCATCACCTGGGCAAAAAATTAGACCCTCACCTTTTTGAAACCCTAGATTTGAAACAAAGGGCTTCAAATGTCATTAAGGGTTCAGCTCTTATCCATGCCTCGCTAAAAGCTTATAGCCCTCCTCACCGCAGGAAGGAAAATGTGGTATCGATTAAGAGCAAGACACAAAATATGGTAAAACCTGGTTGTGGGGGCTATCTGTCTTCTGTTAAAAATAATGATGAGGTTTACACTTGACCACATAAGCATTCAGCTAAGCAAAAAATAGTCAATGGTATCACTAGATGAAAAGCATATTTTGCAAAAGAAAAATGCTTATGCAGAAACAAGTGTCATATGCAAATGGATGGGAACTGGAGCCCATACCGAGGATATAATCAAAGGTTTGTTATCTCTTCTACCTTCGAAGGTAAGTATTACTATCATGGTAGATAATTTCTTTTTTGTGGATTGTAAAAGTAGTAATCTCAAAAATAAAGTTTTAGAGAAAGGGTACCTGAAATACAGAGATGCTTCCTTTTTTGTATGTTCCTGGTTTCCCTTGTTTAATCCAATGAAATTAGTGGATTTTCAAGTAGAGAAAGCTATTAAATTAAGAAATTTGCCTTTAGAATGTAATCATCCAGAAATTGTTAAAAGCATAGGAGATGAAATTGGTGTTTTTAAGAGGATTATTAATCTTAAGCATAACATATCAGATGTGATTATCATTGTTAAGTTAAATTACCATGAAAAACATTCCCCCCATGTAGTTGTGTTTTAATTCAAATGTCATAATTATAAACCCTCAGATCTTAGAGGATTTCTTAGAAGATTCTGAGGAAGTAGGGAATCCATTTTCACCTACTCTAAAAAAAAATAAAGATGCCCACAATAGCACCGAAAATAGGGGTACAAATAACTTCTTAAATGATAAGGGGGGTGGTGAATCCCCAATCACCAAATTCAGGTTCTCTAAGCCCCCACCTCCCAAGCTGTGTGATTTCAATGCCTCGAGGATTAAAAACCCCCGGGAATCTTCAAATTCCCCTAATATGCTAAGGAGGATGGAAACTTCCCTCGGTAACAATGAAGTAATTGATAACATAAGTATTGAGAATATCAATGACAACTCAAAGTTTATAGAATCTGGTTGTAAAAAAAGTACTGTAGATCTGAAGTGTATAGATAAGAGCAATACAAGCGAACAAGGAATGTCTAATATATTTGAAAAAGAGGCTAGCCTACAAGAAGACCAGCCTACAAACCCCAACACTGTAGACACATTAGATCTTGTAGTAGGAGAATCTGAACAAAAGCAATTAGGTGCAATAGAGGTAGATACAGAACAACCCTTAAACTCAGAACGCCCAAGACAATTAACAGAAAAAGAGTCAAAAGGAAAATGGGAAGAAGAAGTAAATCAACATATGGGAAATGCCATTACAGATGAATTAATGGAAATGCTTATGGATGAAATATGCGACTATGAAGAATTAAAATACCAGAAAGAAACATTAGTAAGACTCATCAATAATTGCAACTTAGAGATAGAAGAAGGAAAAGGTATTGAGAATTTACAGTCTCCCCATTCCACTTACTTGGAAGTAGGAAACACAGACAAAATAACACCCGCTATCTATGCATTAGAACCAGCAACTTTTGTTCCTTATAAAATGAGAGCAGAAGAGGGGAGCCAGAACCTAAAAGATGACATTAAGATTTACAAAGGCAATCTTGATAGTCTCAGGTTGAACACCAGAACGGTGGTAGCAGGGTCAGAAGGGGAGAAACTAGCAACCTCTATCCTTGTAGAATTAGAGGCTTTAAATATGGAATTATCAAAGAATTTAGAGGAATTATGTGAAGCTTATGGTAAGGAAATTATTGGTAATATAGAGGTCCAAGACAAAGCAACATTGGATCAAAGTCTTTTAGAGTAGCAGAATAGTAATTTCATTAAATTAAGTGGTAATCTTGCATCGGTTAAGGAATCCATAGAAGGCCTCTTTGGTATCACTAATGAAAATAGGCAGTTAGGTATAGCAATGACAAGAGGAAGTCTAAGTACTCCCAATATTAATAGGATTAAAAAGAAGAGAGGGAGGAAATCCGTAGTAGAATTAAGAACGATAGATGGTAATGTAGGAAATCAAGTTAAAATTGCAGAGTTTCTTAATGCTGGGAAGGGGAAGTGCCTTCCCACAAAGCAATGAAAGTTACTACTTGGAATGTTAGGGGCCTTAATGCCCCTAACAAATAGAGACTAATTAAGAGATACTTAAAAAATTTTGACTCCGAAATAATTCTACTACAAGAAACTAAGCTTAATAAAGAAGAAAGTTCTAAGTTTAGCAATAGATTAGGTATTTGGAAATAAGAATTTGTAACGGTCATAGGTAATTCAGGAGGGTTAGCTCTTATATGGGACCCCCGTAAAGTAGTAGCCTTACCCACAATCATTAGCAATAATTGGATGGCCTTAGAAATTAAAAGTCTTAAATCAAATTTAAAATTCAATTTGATCAATGTATATGGGCCAATCCCCAATGAAGGCAAATGGAAAGTATGGCAGGAAGTACAAGATCATCTAATAGGCAATATAGAACAGCCCTTTATTATTGGGGGAGACTTCAATGCCATATTAGAACTAGAAGAAAAGTATGGAGGTTCACAATTTATATCGCAAGCTCAGAAAGACTTTAGCAAATGGGCTACGGAGAATCACCTTATAAGTGTTAACACAATCAATGGATTTTACACATGGAACAACAGGAGAGCAGGTTTTAGTCATATAGCGGAAAAATTAGATAGGTTCTTCATTAGAACCAATTCTGACAACTTTAAACATCTAGTAAGCGCTGAGATCCTCCCTAAAGGGGGATAAGATCACTTCCCCGTTAGACTTGATATTATGGAGCATGCCAAACCAACAAGAAATCCCCTTAAGTTCGAATTCATGTGGTTCCAAAATCTAGATTTCATTAATCACTTAGAAGAATGGTGGAATCATATCTCGATCAAAGGTTCAAAGATGTATTGTTTAACAAAAAAATTAAAAATCATCAAAAACAAGGCCCTAGAATGGAATAAAGAAATATTTAAGAATATTTTTGAAGGTAAGGCACAACTTGAAAAACAAATCAATGAGCTTAATAACACAGTAATAGAAAGAGGTATGAATGAACACAACTATCTCAAGGAAAAGGAATTATTGGAAAAATATAATGATATCTTTCTTAAAGAAGAGATTTTTTGGAAGCAGAAATCTAGGGAATCTTGGCTAACGGAGGGCGATAGCAATACTAAATTTTTCCATAATTCAACTAACTTTAAAAGAGGCATTGATAGAATAGCTAAAATTAAGAAGGATGAGGGGAGCATTACTACAGACCCTAAGCAAATCTGTGAAGTTCTGACCAATTATTATCAAACCCTTCTTAATAGTTCAGAAGCTTCGGACACTATTGCTCAAAGAGAAATGTTGAAAGCTATCCCCAAATTAATTTCGGAATCCGACAATAAGATGATTAATAGTAAGCTATCCTGGGAAGAAGTTAAGACAATAGTGTTCCAATTGCATCCAGATAAAGCACCGGGCCTAGATGGCTTTCAAGCCGGCTTTTTCCAGAAGTGTTGGCATTTTGTTGGTGAAGAGGTTGGCAAGTAGTAGAAGCTACCCGCAACTCAGGATCACTTCTAAATGAGATAAATAATACCTTTTTCACTTTAATTCTAAAAAAGAATGAGAGCATGGATCCAGGGGATTTTAGACCGATTTCCCTTTGCAACACCATTTATAAAATTTTATCTAAATGTTTAGCAAATAGACTCAAAACCCTTCTTCCTATTATTATTTCAGAAGAACAGACAGGTTGTGTTGCTAATAGATCAATCCTAGATGGTATAGTTATAGCTCAGGAGATAGTACACACTACCCAGCTAAAAAAGGAACCTAGTATGTTAATCAAAATAGACATCCAGAAAGCATATGATAAAGTGGATTGGAGATTCCTCTATAAGTGCTTAGAAGCCTTTGGTTTTTCTAAACAATGGATCAACCTTATATTTAATTGCATCTCGACGCCTAAAATTTCAATTCTTATCAACGGAACATCGGAAGGCTTTTTTAGTATCTCAAGGGGCATCTAGCAAGGAGACCCATTGTCCCCCTTTCTCTATGTCATTATGGTGGAAGCGTTAGGTAGAGCTATCACCCAGAAGTAGCTAGAGGGAAAAGTTCTGGGATTGAAGGCATCGAAAAATATACCTAACATTACACATCAGCAGTTTGCAGATGATACTATTCTACCGGGTGCTACTACTAGTCAAGAAGCTAGAGCTTTCAGGGAGATTCTAAACATCTATTTGAAAGCCTCGGGACAACAAGTTAATCCATCCAAATCATAAATTTTCTTTTTAAACACTACTCCAAAAACCGAACTGGAGATATGTAACTTGATGGGATATAAAAGTGGCAAATTCCCATGCAAGTATTTGGGAATTGACCTGGACAAGGCTCTTCTATCGACCAAACTATGGCAACAAGTTATTTCCAAAGTCCAAAGCAAGAAAAGCTCTTGGAAAGGGAAATGGTTAACTAAAGCAGGAAGGGAAACAATGATAAAATCGGTCCTGTCTGCCATACCCACATATCATCTGTCTATCCTCCCCCTCTCGATTAGTGTTAAGAATAATTTAGACAAAATGCTCTGAGAATTTTATTGGCAAGGCACATCAGATGATAAAAAACTTGCCCTTATCAAATGGGATACCCTGTGTAAACCTATTTCTAAAGGGGGTCTTGGTATTAAAAATTTATTATGGAAAAATCAAGCCTTGGGGGCTAAACTTATTTGGAGAATGTATAAGGAATCTAACAGCAAATGGGCTTCTATATTGATTCAAAAGTATGTCCTTGACGCAGAACCCATTAATATTTTTAGAGCTCACTCTCATGTCAAAGGGTCTAGGGTATGGTATTTCATGAAAGAATGTAGAGGAATTATTAGCAAGTATCTTACTTGGGATGTTGGAGCAGGAGATAAGGCTCTATTTTGGGATGATTCATGGGCAGGCCTCACCCCACTAAGTAGAATGGGTTTCTCTTCAGAATTTATGGAAGAGTGTAAAAAGGGTATAGGAGTCTATCTTAAGGACTATATTAGAAAGGAGAATGAAATTATCTGGAAGGATTTAAGTGAAATCAATGAAGAATGGCAAGAAAAGAGCAACCTCCTAGCTATTATGAAAGATAGAGAGATAGCTCTTAAAAATAGGTTAGATATTTTAATCTGGGCAGGGTCTAATAATGGAAATTACTCTGTCAAGGAAGGCTACAATTTGATTATTAAAGAACACAATATGGATAACATAGACATCCCCCTGAATCTCTACTGGAATAAGTTCTACCTCCCTAAAGCCGGTATGTTCTTGTGGGCGGCATTACAAAATAGAATTTTGACAGTCGACAGACTAACTAAATTGGGATTTGAGGGGCCTTCTAGATGTCTGTTGTGTGAAAATCAATCTGAGGATGTCAACCACCTCCTTCTCAATTGTCCCTTTTCCCAAAAATTTTGGAGCTGGCTTCATCAGAGTTTAGGATGGAAGTCTGCGAGCTACAGAGATCTACTCAGTAACCTCAAAGCATGGCCATCTTTGTATAAAGATAACTTATATAAGGACATCTGGACTATAGCACCATCAATAGTAGTATGAGAAATTTGGAAAGAGAGAAATAGAAGTATTTTTACAGACCAAAAATTAACTTGGAACATGATCACAAACAAAATTGAAGCATCTATTGTAGAAATTATCAATAGAAAGCTTAGGGATAAGCTAAGTTACGAGGAATCATTCAAGAGCTGGGATAATAAAATTAAGTGTAGATGGCCTAAATTAGACATCCCCCCTCTATATGGTAGAGGGGGGTCCAAATTGAAGGCAGACCGAGTAGCATGTAAATGGATACCTCCGAAAGAAGGTTGGTATAAACTCAACTTTGACAAAGCCTCGCGAGGTAACCCTGGAATCGCCGGTATCGGGGGGATTATTCAAAATTGGAAGGCTGAAGTTATTGCCAGATATTCTAGACCCATTAGTCCCTCCACAAACAATATGGTTGAGTGCCTAGCGGCTATAGAAGGGCTTAAGATATGTAAGGAGCTTAACATCCCAAAAGTTATTATCGAAGGGGACTCTCAAATTGTGATCAATGCTATTTGCACCAAAAAAACCCTGAATTGGATTTTGAACTTGAAGATAGAAGAGATTAACCAAATCCTGGGGGGCATAACAAAATATGAAATCAGGCACACTTATAGAGAAGGAAATGCGGAGGCAGACCTATTAGCAAACCTAGGAGCAAATGGAAAGGTAACAATGGAAATTTCTAGTCTAAAAGCTTCATAGAAGCCACATAGTAACATTATCACAAATTTCATCGTATTTTCTTGATCATGGGTATACACAGGCATAGGAGTTTAACCAAGATATAAATAGAATATATTAAATTACAATTTCTTAGAAGAGAAATTTGCCCCTAATAGAATATATAGGTATTTCCCTTCACTTTAGGCTAGAGTCAAAGCACTCTCTAGACTAATACTTTACTAGAAAGGATTGTAATCCTCATCCAGGATGAAGAACATTGTATTATCTGGAGGATTAGGAGGATGGTAATTACATAATAGGAAATCATTAGCATTCCTAGTAGGATAGAGTTTAAAAGATAGAGTACCATGGACATTAGTCTTATTAGATACCATGGACATGGGTCACATTATGTTTGATCATATTATTAGTCCGTCGTAGGATATATAAAATTGAAGCCATGATATTGTCTTCTAAGACCATAACACCATCATACAGAATGATCAACCTTTTTGTATTTTTGGAAGTGCATATAAAATCAAGTGACACACTATCCTGTAATAATTGTTCACATTATCGGCATGAGGGTACAGCACTGAAATGATCATGTGACAAACCAGTCATAGAAGCTCGGGCGTCAAGAGTATATTCAAATAAAAATTAGCCTTTTTGGCCTTCTGCAACTCACGAGGACCATCCATATAATAAATGGAAAAGGTGGAATGATGAGGAGGTTTCAATTGTTGTGATCATGGAAGATACAATATGATGTTTTGGGGCATGCTCTTGAGAGCTTCAATACGATGCTCTTACTTGTCCCTATTTTCTTGGAAAGCTGCAAGGCTTTATTTTACATAAATATAAATAAGCCTCATAATATGTGATTCATCAGGAAACCGGGTGATGATTCATAGTTTCATTACATTTTATGGATCCTTTCTTTCATAAGGGTTGCCTGCTAAGTATTAGCTGTAGGAATTAGAGAATACTTAGCAGGTAACTTCCAGATCCTTCCAGCAGGATCGATCTCTTTGGGTATTTAAAGGTAACCAATAATAGGCATATTGGGAAGTTGAAATGCAAACAAAACTGTGCACTTTTTATACCAAAAGTGACCGAGCTATGGCCTTCTGAGGAAGTATTTTCTTAGAGAGATGGAATCAAATTCTCAACCCCATGCTAGACTCGATCAGAAGGGCGATTGAGAAGTCCATTGGGGACTGTCATTTCAATAACCTGTATTCATATAGGACAAATGGAGGGGTGATAGGCATGTTCATTGCTCTTTCCATTTTTGCAGGGAAAAGCAAGGTGGAAATCATCAAGGTGTCAAGGAAAATTTTTGCTGAGGAATATCTTGAAGGTCTGGAAAAGATGGTATATTGTGTGTATCGAGACTTAACAATACCCTACCCAGAGATGACAATGCAGATAGACTTGGAGGATCTGGAGAGGATACCCCAGTCACAAAGGGTGGCCATGTTATCCTTTAAAGAGGAAGAAAGCTTTGATGAACTTTGGCTTGAAATGGCTAGGAATATTGATGTCCTCTTCAAGGAAATTTTGGAGGAAAATATGGGCAATAGTTGGATGATCAACTACTAGAGACTGGAGGGCTTTGATATACCCACAGATTTGGATAGCATTGCTCCCCCTAATTTGCATATCATGGCTCCGGAGATACCCAGACACACCAAGAAAAATAAGAAGGAATTGAAAGAGGTTGAATGCATTGTGGTAATGGTTAGAAAGAATAACGCCTAGGAATGCATGGCTATAAAGAATAATTTGAAATGGCAGCATAGTCATATGAAGTTACAAGTTCTTTTTGCCTCTGAGCATCTTAGCTCCTGTAAATGGTTAACTAAGTACAGGATCAGTTGAGCTTCGCAGTAAATACTGTAGATAGCTATATGTGTTTCCATAATTAAATGATGTATATTGTATAGTAGACAACATATGTAAATTTAGGAGTTTTCTAGTAAGTACACTTATCTTTACAATGATATTATATTCAAGAACAGTTAAACTTATTTTCTCAGTACAGTCGGTATATTGTGGAAGGAGTCCAAAGTTAAAAGGAGTCTGTAAATAGAATCTCTATAAATAGATAATGGTATTAATGGGAAATGAGGCTAATATGTGATGGGTGTACTGGTTCAAGCTGTTCAGTTATTAAAATCTATTCCAGTAAAATGATTTATGTAGTAGGTTTTAGTTCTCAAGTTCCTCAATAGCAACTATGGTGATATCATTTTTATCCATGTATCGATATATATACCGGTATATATGTGTGTGTGTGTGTGTGTGTGTATTCATTTTCATATATATGTATAGGTATTTACATACCGGTATATATATATATGTAAATATATAGATACAAGTATTTATTTTTACAAATACTTGAACATATATATGAAAGGTATATAGGCATATATTTAGTTTTTTTCATATATGAATATATACCGCGGTTGCATATATATATATATATATATATATATACATGTTTGTTTTTCATTTCTATGGTAAATGATATGCTATATTGGCTAAATCATGCTGTGGTGCTTATGGTTCTCAGCATCACTTTTTATCATCAACCCTTATTCGCTGTCATGCAGTGGTTTATTGAATACGGTTATGCAGGAATTTCTGTCCATTCAAAATTATGCTAAGTGGTATAATTTCTAACTGATAAAAGGGGTTGCATTGTTTCTTAAATAGGGGTTTTGAGCATCTTCAGTAGGAAGGGCTTTTATATATTGGGTACATAGTGGTTTTAGATTGAAGAGAGTGTGTAGCTTTCCCTTGCTTTTATTGCATTCTATCTATATCCCCTCACTTCATAAGGTTTGATTTCATGAGTTTGATTTAATATAAGATTTGTAAATGCCTTGATCACACAGACTTTTTAATGTAGATCATGCTTATAATGTAGATTATAATGTTTAGGTTTTAAGGAGGTTTTGACTTTTAGAATTAAAGTATTTAAATGATTTGTAATAAGGATTAGATTAACTAAACTTATTCTGTGACAGCAAAGGAGGATGATATGTATGGTTATTTTTATGAGGCATTTTCTTTGACTTTAGAATATTTGGTAAGGTTATGCCTGGTGCAGTGTTTTCGGTATCTTAGTTTTTATTTGTGTTAGAATATTAAAGGCTGTCATCCATCTCTTAATATATTACGGAACACTGACCATGTAGAAAGAAAAGGTTTTTGGTCCTTTGTTTTCTTTCAAGATGAAGCACTCATCGGTGCCAGAATAACTCTCCTCCATAGGATTGGGAGTGGATTTGCAGAAAAAGAAGATATATGTATTTGTATACGGAAATCAAAGCAAGTAATTAATTGTAAGAGGGAAGTATAGATCTCTAGTATAAATGTTTGTAGACAAGGTTAAACAGTGGGGATGCCCACTAGGGTTTATGTATGTTTTAAAAATCTCGAGTTCTATCGAGTTGTGGGAATGCCCATGAAGGAATGTATCAGTATCTGAACTTCGGTCCCGGGCGTGGCTAGAGGTTTTCTCTACCCCGCTCTTTCCTACCAGCACCTGCACTGAGCGGGGTTCTGTATGTAAAACTTCATTTATTTGTATTATTAATAAAGTTTCAGGGCTTCGGCCTTTTACCAATCAAAAAAAATAAAAATTCAATTAAATAACAATTAATTTCAAATAATCACATAATTGACTTTAGATTAATTTTCTCAATTAAACATAGAAGAATAATTAATAAGTATGATCCTAACATTAATACTTAAATAAAATAATCTATATAAACATAAATCAACTGAATCAAGCACAATAAAATCAAGCAAACTAAGACCAAGTACACACTCAAGAACAGGATCCACGAATTCATGCCAACTAGATGAATTCAGGTAGGGTAGTCAAACCGACACTTGTCCAATCCTAGGACAATTGGGCTTAGGTTAGGGTTTTGGGTCTGTGTATTATCTCCCCTCTTTACCATTGAGATGAATGTTTGTGGGCACGCTCACTCCTGCCAATTCAGGGAAGACGATGCCCTGTACTTACAAACCTGTCATTACGAGACGAAGCATGTACACACAATAATATATAGCAGACAATGGTAGGGTACGGGCGGTCATGTGGATCTCGACTATGCAAGTAACTACACCTCCGTCCTCTACCACACAAACATGTCAAACAGATGCACACACACACATGATAACCATACACATGCCAGTATGGGGTCAGTACCATAAATCAATATAAAACATAAACATAACATCATAAACATATCAACATATAATCTATACAATAACATGATAGACATGCAATGAACAATACTCCATAATCAACATTTATTAAAATAATAATCGATCACATCAAAAGTGACCTAAAAGAATTCGATCAAACAACCGAAATAGAAAGAAACCTAAAAGTAAACTACAGGTGGGGTACTACAAATATTTGAATATATATTATAAATATAAATAGACAATTCTATAATATAATTTTATATTTGCAATTCTATAAAAAATAAATTTTTAATTAATATTATATTGATATAAATATTAAATATCTTATATATTTATTATTCCACTTACTCTGCAATTAAACATAGTAGAAATAATGTGGTATCATGCACTATGTTGTAAGTCTTAAAATTTGTAACTGTCCATCATATGATTAAATGTCCTCCATAATTAATACACCATAACTTTTCCAACATTACTAAGATTTACAATGATTGCAGGTTATTAATTAAATACATTTGTTTAATTTATTTAAATAAATTTTTAATGTTCACTATTTAATATAAAAATAATTTTTCATTTTAATTAAATGGTATTTTTTATTCATATTTTAATTTTTTAAGACATTTTTTAATAAAATATTTTGAAATCATATTTTTATATTATTAATGTATTATAATTTTAAATTTCATGAATTGTGCAATGTATGATTTTTTTGAAATATATATATATATATTCGTATTGTAAAGCGTACAAAGAAGAAACACTTAATTCTTTTTAAAAAAATACAGTTTTCGTGGCTCTATGACCACTACCCAAATTTTCAGCAAGATAGGAGTGCCTATAGAATGATTTAAAAGTATAAAATATAACAATGTAATCCGTGCATTGTAGAAAATAATAATGTGAGCCTTCAGTGTGTAGAAAATAATGTTCAAATGTGGAAAATTTCTGCGTATAAAAGATGTGTTGACTAGGAATTCTTCTTTTAATTCTAATTGAACACCCTTCAATGTCGGAAAATTATCGTTCAATTACTTCTACAAATTTTCTGCATTAGAAAAGAGCATACACTTTCCTTCGACAACTTTTCTACACTGTGCGGGCCACGTGCAAAATTATAGTGGTTTGTGGCATTGGGTAGTGGAGTACCACAGTGGAAATGTCTCCTCAGTGGAAGTGCTCTCCAATTATATTGATGCTTTTTTGACAGCTGTTTTACATGTGGGAGCCGGCTACCCAGCCGACAGAATTCCTTTCCATCGTTATGTGACTATGCCAAACCGCATACACATACCCATATGAATCTTGTTAGTGAAATTAAAATCATACTGTGCAGAGAAAATCGTACTGTGCACGAAAAATAATGGAATGACATGTAGTTATGTGTGCGCTGGCACAAATATGATAAAATAAAATATGAATTGACTAAGTATATTTAAATTTTATTGTATGGTGGGAATATGCTTAAACGAAAATATTTTTTTTACTTATTTACACAATGTTAATAAGATATTAATAAAAAAATTTATGTTTGTTTATTTATTTTATAATTTTAAAAATAAAAATTGATTTAAATAGTATTTTATTTATAATTTTTTGAATTATGCAATTTTTATTATCTTTTAAAATAATTATAAAATTCTAAATTTTATTTTGAAATCAAATATTTTTTATTGTTTTAATTGAGAGTTCATATGTAGAAATAATTATATTAATTTTTTAATCACTTTATATATAAAATGTTAGTTTAACTCTATAAATTTTAAATTAAAATTTTAGTACTTTAAAAATAATTATTCAATTGTATATATTTAAAGTTAGTTGATGTATAAAATAAAAATTAAAAATTAAAATATAAACATGAAAACATTGCTAGTTAATTAAAATAGTAAAAAAAATTGTAATAATTTAAATATATTACAATAAAAAATAAAAATTACCAATCTATTTCTCATTTAATATTACTTCATCTTTATTTATATAAAGCTAATTGAATCTACTAATTTAACTTTTGTCATTATTGTATTTTAAAAAATCTTAATGTTTGGGTTAGGGTTGTGAATAGGGTTTAGGTTTAGGTTTTAGGGTTACAATCATGATTAGTAATATATTTAGGTTAAGATTTTAATTAGAGTTAGGGTTAAGGTTAAGATTGGGGGTAGATTTAGGATTGTGATTGGTTTTGTTTTTATTTTTTACAAAAAAAATACTTCTTTTTATTTTTACTATTTTTATAATGATATTTTTGTTTGAGTTTTGTTGATTTAACATTACCTGTAGATTATATTTTTATAATGATATTACCTGGGCAACTGATTATTATTTAGTTATTACATTGACATTTGAATTTAAAAATGTTCTCAATAAAAATTTGATTTGTGTGTGACATTTAAATGTATGATAAATGAAAAAATCATTTTATTGATAAGTAAGAAATATTTCTTTTATAAAGTTAAATTATTAATGACATTATATTTCTATAATCTATTATATTGATGCAAAACTTCTACACAATCGAGCGAATTAAGCGAAATAGTGAATTTGGCAAACTTTGCGAAGGCTGCTTTACATCCCTGATCGTAATGTCAGTCCAGGTGTAGTCCTCTCCAACCCTTGCATTAATATGGTTGATTTACTTGGTTCTCAATCTCCCTCGCTCTATCGCTCAGTAGAGCTCGTACCCCCTAACCCCTCTCCCACTATGCCGAAGGACGCCGACATTAATGGCATCTCTATTAATACCCCCAACCCTGCCTGTAAACCAAAAACATTCTCTGAAGCAATGGCCAATGCAACTGGTATTGTCAATGAGAAAGCCAAGTTTAACCTTGCAAGTGTCAGTGCCCACAATGTCGCCATTCTCAGTAAGTGCTCTATGGTTCCTTCGGTCCCTTTCTCCATCGCTTCTAATCCTAAAATGATTGCTGAGATTATTAAGGAGAAGAATAGGTTAAAAAATACTGCGATTTTCTTTTCTGCTATTGAACTTGATAAGTGTCCTCATAAATTTGTTGATGATTGGTTTCACAATTTTTGGAATCTCAAAATGGGCTTTCACATTTCTTTTTGCCGGCAGATTTAGAAGGGTGTATTTGTGATCTTTTTTGTTAATCATGAATCTCAAGATGAAGTCCTTAAAAAGCAATATTGGACCATAGGATCCACTTCTTTCCGTGCTTTGGCTTGGTCTCTTGAGGCTATGCACGAAGAAGTTCTTTCCCTTTTGGCCCCTAGATGGATACTGGTTAAAAATGTCCCCCCCCCTTTTTCTGGTGATTCTTGCCTCAATTGCTTGAACCATTGGGAAAAACCATCTGAATGGATGATACTGTTAGGCTAGTGCGGCATATGGACGCCAAAGTCCTGATCTCTTTGCAACCAGGCAAGGAAATCCCTGCTGACATCTCTGTTAACATCATGGAAGAAACTTTTGTGTGCCCTATTGAAATATTGGGAGGTCTAAATGCTTGTTTCTTATGTCGGAAAGAGGGCCACCTTAGAAAGGATTGCCCCATTATTAAAAAGAATCAAAACCCTACTAAAATCCCTCAACCCGCTAATCCGATCAACCCTAATCTGCCTCCTTCTGTTAACAAAAATGCACAAGAAGAAACTACCTCCAAACCTCCTCCTACTCTTGATTCAGCCTCTCCTACTCCCCCTACTGCTCAAATCTCTTTCCCTTTGTCAGACATGGCTATTGATGAGGCAATCACTGACGATGGCTTCCAAATTGTCAACAAAAAAAAAGGAGGTGAAAGGGTAATAATATTAACCATCTTAGAACTTTGAATCCTGCCTCCTCGGGAAATCTCCAAAGTCCTCTTGTTATCCCTCTTATGGTTGAAATTAGCAGTGACAACCCTCCTTGCTCCCGTGCTATTTGTTCCAACAACTCTAGCATGAATATCTCTCTAGGAGCATCTCGGAAGCTCCTGCAAAAAGTTTTTAAAGAACTAAGTGATGATTTTTCTTTAGAAATCATCCCTGCTATTAACAACTCCCCTGGTATGCCCTCTATGGAAGTGGACTCCCAATCTGAAAATGAAGATGATCCTAAAACTGATACCCTTGCTTTGAAATGCAGGGGAAGGCCTCTAGGATCTAAGATAAAGCTTCTGGTAAGAAAACAGGGGATAGTTCTACTAAGTCTTTACCCTCAGCTGATGAAGCTGGTATTGTGTGCCCTACTCCCTCTAATGTTTCCTCATGAATTTTTTATCTTGGAATGTGAGGGGTCTTGAATCCCCATATAGGAAATTTGTTATTAAGCATTTTCTTAGTTCTTTTAGCTCTATGGATTTTCTCATGTTGCAAGAAGTTAAAGCCATCAATTTCATGCTTGAAACCAACCTTAACTTTATATGGAATAATGCGATCAAATTTTGCACTGATCATATAGAGGCAGAGGTGGAATTGCTCTCCTCATCAGCCCCAAATGGGGGAACTATATAACTGCCAATGGCACCTCACCCTGCCAGAGAGCTGTCTGGATTACCATTAATCATAATAATAACATCTTTGACATTTGCTCTGTCTATGCCCCCAATGACTCTAAGGAGAGGGCTCATCTTTGGAAATAGATGACTACCCTCCCTGATATCCCCTGGTTGGTTGGAGGAGATTTTAATATGGTTGAGTCCCAGCAAGATAAATCTGGAGGCAATCCTTTCGTTTGGAAAGATAATGAAAAGGTTCATTGGAACAAGTTAATTAATACTAAGACTCTATTTGATCCTTTAGCTGGCAATAAGGCCTCTAACCCCAGGATATGGCACACATGGTGCAACTTCCAACAGGGTCACTCTCGGATCTATTCCAAACTTGACCATTTTTATGGTAACAAGAATGTCTTCTCCTTCCTCCTTGACAACTAGAATTACATTGTCCTTGTTACAGCCACTACTCTCTCTAATCACCATCCCATTTTTACCCGTGTCAGCCTCAACTTTGCCCCTATTCACCCTAGGATGACTAATCCCAAATTCATTCTGAATACCAGTCTCCTTCTTGATGAAGATATCCTTGCTGCCATCCAAATTATTCGCAATATCAATAAGGTTAATTTCCCCAACTTCTCCATGACTGACAGATAGAAAGTCAATCTCCCAGCTTGGCAATGTCTCCTCAAAACCGTTGGTCAAAAGAATGCTAAGGATTATAGGTTCATCGGAAAATGGCTTTCCTCTGATCTCCAAGAGGATGAGAGCAATGTTCAGAATGATTCCTCCAATATTGACCTTGTCTCCCAGGTGATATCTGCTAAGGATGCCCTGAGAAAACATCAACAATTTAGAATCTATGGTGCTAAAATCAGATCTCGCGCTCATTGGATCCAGAATCGGGACCGTGGTTCCAAATTCTTTTTTAACGTTTTAAAGAAAAAACAAACCAAGGAGTCTATTGACAGACTCCTAATTGACAACCAAGATATCGCAGATCCTATTATCATTAACCAAGCCTTTGCTGATTACTACAGGGGTCTCTTCACCTCTGAGGACTCTAAGGAGGCTGCTGATCTTAGGAATAAGTGTAAACTTCTTAACCCCAACAAGCTGGATAATGATGATATTACTATCTTATCTAAGGATATCTCTTTGGTTGAGGTGGAAAATGCTATCAAATCTCTCAATAATGATAAGGCCCCCGGCCCTGATGGGCTCCCTGTTGAATTTTATAAGGCTAATATCAGTTGGATTTGTAAGGATTTACATGACATTTATGTGGAAGCTATAGCTAATGGTTCCCTTGGCCCTGAGATTAATAGTGGCATCATTAAACTTCTTCCCAAAGATGGGGACAAAGCTCTTATAAAAAATTGGAGGCCTATCACCCTCCTTAATGTTTCCTATAAAATTTTGGCCAAGATCCTGGCCCTCAGACTTGTTCATATCCTTCCTAAGTTTGTTTGTGCTACCCAGACTAGTTTTATCAAAGGTAGATATATTTTGGAAAACTTAATTACTAGCTGGGAAGCCATGGATTGGGCGAAGTGCTCTCATCAGAACATTGTGATGTTACTCCTGGACTTTGAAAAAGCCTATGATAGGGTAGAGTGGAATTTTATCGTCATGATGCTTGAAGCCTTTGGTTTCCCGGCCTTCTTCTATAACTCAATTCAGGTTTTGCTTAATGATGCCTCTGCCCAGGTGGAGGTCAATGGTTCCCTCTCCAATCCCTTTCCTGTTGGTTGGTCTATCAGACAAGGATGTCCCTTAGCCCCTGCTCTATTTGTCATAGCTTCAGAAGTCATTTACTATATCCTTAGGGACAATACGCTTTCCCATGATGTTAGAGGCCTTTATCTTCCTAACAATGATGAGCTTATTAACTGTCAATTTGCTGATGATATTGCCTTACTTTTTGAGCTTTCCAACAAAAACTTTGATGCCTTGCAAACCAAGCTCAATATGTTCTTCTCTATTTCTGGTGCTTGTATTTCCCAATCCAAATCCATTTTCCTGGGGTGGGAAGAGCAACCTCCTATTTGTTTCATTTAGTATAACTTCCAATGGGGTGGACCTCATAAGATTGTTAAGTATTTAGGTATCCCCTTCTTTGTTGAGCCTCCCCTCAAAGACATGTGCTCTTGGATTAAGGAAAAAATTAATAAGAAGCTGAATAAGTGGCATAATAAATCTTTATCTCTTGCTGGCAGAATTCATGTTTGTTAAAAAATGTTGTCTTTATATAGCATATACTACTCCTATTCTTGGATGTTCAGTAACTATCAAATTTTGGAAATTCAAAAGGCCATTAGGAACTTCCTCTGGTCTAATGGTAAAGGCAATAGAAAAATGCATGCGGTCAAATGGGACTAGTGTCATACTGACAAACTCCTTGGGGGGCTGGGGCTTAAAGACCTTAAAACTCAAGGTATTGCTTTATTCGCCAAATGGATCTTTCATTCTATGGATGGAAACGATCCATGGAAAGTGTTGGTTAGGCATAATATTGAAAGAGGCTTTCCTAAAAAAGCTAGAACTTGGAGAAATCTCCCATTTTGTGACTTAATTGTTGGCAACTTCCCAGTCATTGTCCAAGGCTCTGTTGTTTTCAAATCCATCTGGAGAGCCTGGGATCATGTTAGGAATTTTATCACCAATAAGGATTTCCATGATGCTAAGCATCTATATGGTGAAAGATCCATTTGGTGGAACTTGCACTTGGTTGGTAAACCCCTAGCCCTTTCCCAAGGATTTTTTGCTAGATTGTGGGCTAAACTGGGGATCTCCCAGCTTATTGATCTTTTTGAAAATGATAAACTCATCAATTGGGATGAGCTCAAGAATAGATTTAATATTCTGAACTCCCAAAAGAAGACTTATAATATGATTGTCAAGGCTGCCAAGGACCTGCCTTCTGACTGTCATGTGGACTCTCATAGATACTTGAAGTGCAAATGGCTAGATGGGGTCATCATGGCTAATCTCAAAGCCAAGAATATCTATAAAATCATTGATCATAATGAAAATATTATTAATCATATCAATTCTATTTGGTATTCTTCTCTTGATGTTGTGTCTTGGAAAAAGTATTTTGATATTCTCTGGAAAGGTCCTGTTGAGCATAAAATCAGATGTTTTAAGTGGCTGACTCTGCTTAAAAGACTCCCTATTAGAAAAGATGGTCACACTACTGACATTTGCAGTCTCTGCAGGCTTTCTAAAATGGGTAGACATATCCTCTTTAATTGCATCTTTGCTAAGGAAATCTAGAACATGTTTGGTATTTTTTACCCTTTAAATGTGAATATTCTGGAAATTGTTATTGGTCATATTGATGGGCTTAAAAAGGATGCTAATTTATTTTGGAATATGTTGTCTTCTAACATCCTCTGGTAGATCTAGAAGTGCAGGAATGAGGAAAGGTATCAAAGTAACCCTAGAGTTCTTACTGAGTTTTTCTGAAAACTCACATTTTTAAAAATCTTTTGGCAGGTCCACACTACAATGATGATGTAGAAAGACAAGTTGAGGAGATTCTTGAAGGATGGGCACGCCACTTTCTTTGTTTATGAGCTGAATCATGGTTACGAGTGGAGGAGGAACTTCGATGACTTTCAAATGTTTGAATGAACTTGCAAAAGGCTGAACCAAGAGATCAGGAAGAATATTAATTCCAGGAAAGATGAGATCTTCATGCTTACGCAAATCCAGGAGTGTAAGAACATAGTTTGGATGGAGGGTTCTCTTGGTTGGATTGCTTGGGTTGATACCCATTATGATGTTTTACACTAGTAGTTCTTCTTTAGCTTCTTCTTTCCTCTATAATGTATATGTATACATGATACTCTGAGTTTGTGGTGAGGCTAGGCCTCTTTTTTTATACTCTCGGTTGATATTGTTGTATCTTTTTGACCTACCTATATATAATACAAAAAAAAATTCTACACAATCAAAATCATAAACAACAAATTATGTATAATCTTTGAGTCAAACTTGTTGACACATTTTATTAGCTATGGCTCACAAAAAAATATGTATAGTTAAAAAATAATAATTAATTAATTTATGATTGTTTTAATACCTAATTTGAAATAAATATATTTAGATGTTTCTTTTTTATTAATGTAATTATAGATTTTTGGAGTATTAAAAATAATAGCATTTATATCTTTAGTCTCAAAAGTAACTAATTTAATTATATTAAGTTACATAAGGTGTTACTCTATTGCCTGGTGGTGACCACGATGACAGAGGGGGTCTTAATCATGAAAACATCACCACTGGTAATGTCTACATTGTCTTTACAATTAAATATTAAATTTTTATGGTTCTCAAAATTCATTATTTCTTATTTCAAATATAGATGTGTTCAATTTGATGACCAAGATGTTCTTGGACTTACCATCATTGAAGACCAAAAGATAGGTAAATTTCTATATCATCATTTTAAAACGAAATGTTTATTCTTTTAATTTTTTTTGACTTACTCATATTTATTTCTAATCCAGATGACATCTTTGATGCTTCAAATGAAGACTTTCAAAATTCCATTGATTATTTGAGTTCATTGCTCTAAAATTTACCAACTAGAGCGAGTGAAAAAAAATATTTTAGTGAATGTGTTAGGAGATTTAGAAAAGATATTGAGACCTCTCGCTTCCTCTTCTAAATTTCAAGCAATACCTAGCTTAGAGAACATTCCTCTGAGATGAATATCACCATGGTTCAGTCCAAGCAAAATGCACAAATGTCATTCTACTCATCAAAGGCGTAATATCCCTCTATAGGATGTAGAAAGAAAAAGAAAAAGAAGGGCATTAAGTGCTCAGGCATAGCAATACAAAAATAAATTCTTATTATCATGCAACAAAAAATTGAGTACGTTTATTCAAAAATATTTTGGTAATTTATAGAAGTATGACTTGTTATTATTTAATAGATTAACCATAAGTTGTTACAGGTTTTGATGATCAAGAAAGTACTCCACAACGTCAATTACCTTTTTCTTTTGATCTAAACCAAACAATAATAGATGAAATACACCTCATAGATGGTATCTTTTAACTATTTATTTTTTTCATAATTTTTTATATAGAAAATTACTTAATTATGTCTCTAACAAATTTCTGATACTTATTCAAACAAACTAGATACAATTTGCATTTGGTTCATCTAAGTTGATGTCTCAAATTCATGTGTTATTATAGATTTAAATGATAATAAAGAACATACGTTTCCCCATTATGTTGATATCAACCATACACTAATGGATGATGCAATGCAAATTGGAGATGGTAAGAAATTACAAAGTGCAGTTCAATCAATTTTGAGTATTCAATTTGTATATTGATTTTATCTAAGTTGATTTGACAAATGTGTGCATGTTATTGCAACCTTAATTGATCACCAAAATAGTCGGCGACTATATTTTGATCTTAATCAAGAAACATCGACAATAGTGAATGTAATGCAAACTAGAGATGGTAAGAACATTATAATATGAAATTTAATCAATTTTGAGTCTTTCTTTTGTAAATTAATTTTATAACTAGCTCATTATGTTTGCAGGTGTAGGTGATACTATGATGGGGGGTCATAGTCAATAGCTTTTTAGATAATCATTATACTATATTATTGTAATGGGTTATCTATTGAGTGCTTTAACTCTATTTAGAAATTGGCTCTTGGAGGTAGTAGCTTGTAGATGAAAATATATGTATATTATATTTTTGAGTTGGACAGTATTGGATGTGTGCAAAATTGACTAATTTTATTATGATATTTTAATCCTTTTATGAGATAATCAAGTAATTTCCTTTGGGTCACGTAATTTTTAGAGGATTCACATGTCATGTGTCATGTGTTGTGTAAAGATTTAATGAGTTGTATGATAATAAAGTATTATTTCCTTCAATTTATGTAGAGGGTAGGTCAACATATGCGAGCCTCCATTCATTAGTATAACTAACATAAGCGTTAATTGAAATTAACATGTTTAACCTAGTAAAAAAATTATATCTACATGTGCTAGCCTCCATTCATTAGTATAACATAAACGTTAATTGAAATTAACATGTTTAACCTAGGAAAAAAATTCCATCCATAACTCATTACAACATAATCATAAACACATGATAACCAATTTTAGCTAGATAAGTAAAATTCAAAGAGTATCAACTACCTTAGCATATTTAAAATTTCATTTCACGAATACATAATTAATTTGTATACTCTACTTCAAATTATTCAAATCTTTTATTATTTTTAATACTCCAAAAATCTACAATTACATTAATAAAAAAGAAACATCTAAATATTTATTTCAAATTAGGTATTAAAACAATCATAAATTAATTAATTATTATTTTTTATCTATGCTTATTTTTTTGTGAACCATAGCTAATAAAATGTGTCAACAAGTTTGACTCAAAAATTATACATAATTTGTTGTTTATGATTTTGATTGTGTAGAATTTTTGAATCAATATAACAGATTATAGAAATATAATGTCATTAATAATTTAATTTTATAAAAGAAATATTTCTTACTTATCAATAAAATGATTTTTTCATTTATCATACATTTAAATGTCACACACAAATCAAATCAAATATTTTTAATTTTTATTCAGAACATTTTTAAATTCATATGTCAATGTAATAACCGCTCCTCCTACGTGGTAGTATGTGAAATGTAGGTGAATCAATAAATATATTCAGTAATGCTAAGTCAACATCATTATAAATATATAATCCGCAGGTAATGCTAAATCAACAAAACTCAAACAAAAATATCATTATAAAAATAGTAAAAATAAAAAGAAGTGATTTTTTTCTAAAAAATAAAAATAAAAATTAACATTTAGACTATAGAATATGTGTTATTTTGAACAAAATAAGAAAATACTAAATTATAATTGGTGCAAAGAATTAGTTTTAATCATTACTTAATCCAAGAAATGGAAAAAGTGATGCAATAGTACTTGCTAGCCTATCGGCAAGTACTAATAAGGATAAAGTACTAATATTAAATGAGAAATAGATTGGTAAATTTTTAATTTTTTTTATTGTAATATATTTAAATTATTACAAATTTTTTTACTATTTTAATTCAACTAGTAATGTTTTCATGTTTATATTTTAATTTTTAATTTTTATTTTCTACATCAACTAACTTTAAATATATACAATTGAATAATTATTTTTAAAGTACTAAAATTGTAATTTAAAATTTATAGAATTAAATTAATATTTTATACACAAAGTGATTAAAAAAATCAATATAATTATTTCTACATATGAACTCTCATTAAAACAATAAGAAATATTTAATTTTAAAATAAACTTTAGAATTTTATAATTATTTAAAAAGATAATACAAAAAACATAATTCAAAAAATTATAAATAAAATATTATTTAAATCAATACAAAAAGCATAATTCAAAAAATTATAAATAAAATACTATTTAAATCAATTTTTATTTTTAAAATTATAAAATAAATAAACAAACATAAAAAAAAGTTATTAATATCTTATTAACATTGTGTAAATAAGTAAAAAAAAAAATTCGTTTAAGCATATTCCCACCATACAATAAAATTTAAATATGCTTACTCAATTCATATTTTATTTTATCACATTTGTGCCAGCGCATAGAGAAAGTCAAAGTTTACTACAATAACTACATGTCATTCCATTATTTTCCGTGCATAGTATGATTTTCCCTGCACAGTATGATTTTAATTTCACTGACAAGATTGATTTTAATTTCACTAACAAGATTCATATGGGTATGTGTATGCGGTTTGGCATAGTCACATAACGATGGAAAGGAATTCTGTTGGTTGGGTAGCCGGCTCCTTACATGTGAGGCATGGTTGGAAAACAAACCTAACATTCCCTCTAATTTGTTAGTGTATGACAATGTTTTGTACATAAAAATCTTATTTTTTTTGGACACAATTATTTATTTTAATCCTTTTAGATAAAATACATTGGAACAACACTTACAGCATGAAGTGGAAGACTTGTAAAACTTCCTTTATTATGGTGTTGGATCATATAATTCTAATTTAATATCTACCTTGAAATTTGTGCATTTAAAAAAAAAAAATTAAAAAACACATTTCAAATATTTAATATTTTATCTTATATTTTTGTATAAATCAATTTAATTTATAAAAGTTAGCAAATGTAAAATATTAAATTTATAGAAGCATAAATATTTAGAATTTTTTATATATTTATTTATATTTATTCAAAACTATTTATACAATATATATATATATATATATCATTTTTACACTATTTTCAACTAGTATAAAATTAAAATAAAACTACATGACGATGAATATTGAAAAGGGAAATTCTTTAAAAGCACTTACACAAATAATAAAATTTTTATATACCTATACACTAGGGAAAGTGCCTTCATGAGATTGGGGTTAATCAATATATGAAAATAGAAACTAAAATACAACCACAAAGCATAATAGAGCAACTATTTAGCAAAATAAAGACTAATTTGAGCATCTCATGGCTCTCTAACTAAGAATGTTAATGAATAGCTCTCAGCAAGCTCTCATTAATGACAGTCCTAGTATGAGAATGATGAAGATAAAACAAAGCTAAAGTTAACAAATATCAAGATAAATGCTAAAATACTCTCAAATGCCTTCCTAAGCTCAAATTGCAAGAGGTTCAATGCAATTCTCAGATGTGTGGATGATTTTTATGAAGGAATGGGCCTTCCTTTTATAGATTTTTCAATGTGAGGGGGTGTGGTTATGCTTGATCATGATTAGGCTTTGGGTTGGGGTTTTGGTTCCACCTTTTGGGGGTTGTGTCCTCAAAGCTTGGGACAAGTAGACAAGATGGATGGTTGAGATTCCTTTTCATTTTGAGTGAATGAGATTCACTTTGGCTTGATCCATTTGAGTGCCTTTCCTCCCATTCCATTGGTTGATTGATTTTCCTCTCCTTTTGGGTTGTTGAGAGTAAATAAGATTTATTAATTGATTTAAATGATTTTGTTTAGCCATGTACCCCTTGAATGGGTTGAATTTAATTTAATCCAAGACTATACAATTAATTGATTTAATTGTACTTTGATTTGATTGTCCTTGATTAAAGTGCTCTCAATTTTAATTTTGATTGAATTAAGATTTGATTTTTGTTTTGATTGGCTAATCATGCATTGTGATTCGATTGATTCAATTATGTCCTTGATTTGTTTTGATCTAACTCCATTTGCTTTGATTTAATCCTTGTCCATTTTTAGGTGCTTACAAATGCCCCTCTTTGAGTCGACGTGCGAAGCGCGTTGATTCAAAGAATACTCTGATGGTGCTTGATGACATGTCCTGATTCAACTGATGGTCATTTTCTAATGTTCATTTGATGGCCTTTCGATGGTCGTTCTCAATTTTTGATATGAGGTTGATGTAGATATGATTGATATGGAACTCTCTCTTGATATGATGTTGTCCCCCTTATGATTGTTCTGATATGATGGTCATCCTGATATGATGGTCATTCTGATATGATGGTCATTTTGATAATGTTTCGATATGATGTTTGTTTTGATACGATGATTCTGATATGATACATGTTGTGATGATTGATTTCGATGCAATGCCCCATTCAATTGATTAACGAAAAATTTTCTGATAAAAGCTTTCGCTTTGATTTGATGATCGGTCTCTTGATTGTCGATGATGAAGTTGCTGCTGAGGGTGATTTTTATTTTCCCGATGGTATGCCCCCTCGGAAATGAAATAAAATTCATACTTGATTTGGTCGATGATTGATTCAGGTTTTGATGTTGTGTAGTTGAATAAAGTTCAAGGTTGTTGATGAATTTTATTTATATTTCCAATATCAAAGTTGAATTCGCTTATTTTAAAATGACCCAGTGACAATTTTTTTGATGATCACATCATTTTATTAAGTCAAATAGGGTAACAATGTACTTGCATAGGTTAAATTTACCTCTTTTTAGGTTAAAAACCTATATAAAGGGGTCAACATCCCTTTTACTATTCATTTACTATTCACCTTTTGACTTTTGCTCTCATTTGTCCTTTTCACTTGTCACGATGTCTGTCCCTATTCGCGAGCATCAGTTTGAGAAATGTCATCAATATCAGCGTCTGCCTGGCTCAGGACCTCCGGTGAGTACTCGTACCTTTCCATTTTTTCATTTATGCATGTGTTTTAATTTTTTTTAATTTTTTCCTTGTAGATAGCCCTTTTTTTCTCTATTTTCCATAAATGGGCGCTTTCACCATTTTTAAGGGCGCTTTTGCCTTTGAATGTGCGCTTTCGCACTTTTAAAGAGCACTTCCGCATTCTAATTGGGCGCTTTCTCTCGCCCAATTTAAGCCCTTCCGTGCTTTTATAGTCTGTTTGTGTGCTTTTACGTAGTTCTAGTGCTTCCGCAATTTTAAACTGCGCTTTTAATGATTTTTCACGCTTTTACAACTTTTTAGAGCGTGTTTGATGTGTATTTGAGCGCTTTTGATATTTTCACCGCTTTTGCAATATATGTGTGCGCTTTTACCTCTCTAAGCAGCGCTTTTAGTGTTTTCTACTTTTACTTCATAAAACAGTGTTTTTACTCTGCAAAATTTCAAAGTTTTGAATTTTTGACCATGCTTGAAATTCGTCAATGTCATTAATCAATTGTTAGGTTGCCATTCCCAATTGTTGTTTGTTTGAGATTATGTAACAAGTTGTAAGAGGTCAGTTAGGGTTCAGTTATAGTTAGGATATCCATCGTCAATCTAAATTCAGATGATGGGTGAGGATAAAATTTCTGTTCTATCTATGTAGAGACATGAAATCTGATTGTGGGCTTGATATGTGTTGATGAATTTTTGATTGACTTAGAATAATCTTGATAATTTCTGATTTCCTTTCTGATGTGTTTGAACTTGCTTGTTGTAGGCGGATCTTGGTTCTTTACGTATTCGTGGTTCTTACCCATTGTCGTGGGACATGATTCCTTCTCTTAGTGCTGCCGATTGTAGACATATTGCGTGGTGTGGTTTATCTTTCTTGTTGTATCTTCCTTGATTCCACATGAATTGAGGCCTTATTACTGCTATGGCTGAGCGTTGGCACTCAGACCATAACACATTCCATCTTCCCATGGGTGAGATGACCATCACCCCTGAGGATGTGTATCATCTTTTCCAATTACCGACATGAGGAGAGCTAGTTTATTATGACAATGTGTATGATGGTTCAGCTTGTTGCCAAGTATTTGGTGATCAGTCTATCGGTGATCAGCACATTCAGTGGGCTTAGTTTGTGTCATTCCCTATTTTTCCTGCGGTTCTCGGTACATTGATTGGTGGTTTCTTACTTCTTGACTGGCGTGGACATGGATTTGCTATTGGTTGGGGTCCCATTTTAGAGGATTTGATGGTGGATCCTCATCGTTTTGATTGGGGGTCATGCTTGCTTGCACAGTTATATCATGAGCTGCACACAGTTGTGTACAGACATTCTACTACTCTTACTGCTGGAGCTATCCTATTATAGTTGTGGACTTAGGAGCACCTTCCGGTGACACGTCCTATGACTACTCAAGATTGTTCCGCTAGTTGGCCGTTTGCATGGATGTACAATGGTATCATCAGGCAGACCCATATGGGTAAGCTTGATTATTGGCGCCATCAGATAGACGATATGGACACTGTTATCTGGCGACCTTATCTTGGATGTGAGGCTTGGCCTGAGGATGATGGTGAGCTGCCTTATATGTTCTATCCTCATTAGATGATTGGTCACTTTACCTTTGTGATTGAGAGATTCTACTTCCGTCATGTGTTCCATCAATATGGACGCATCCAGGATATGCCTTAGGGGGTGGCGATGTATGCTCATGTACAGGCCGAGAGACCACTATGGGGCCCTTGTGTAGATTATGGCACAACTGTTCGAGATATTTGGGATCTGGGGTATCATCCCTAGAATCCTAGGTCATAGGTTATGGATGTGGGCATTTCATATGAGTATGGTGCCTAGCTACACAGGTACCCTTTTCTGAGATTTACTGATCTTGCTGAGAGGATTCCTAGTATTGAGGAGTTATCTGATAGAGATGATGGAGGTGATGATGATGGTGACTATGATGATGGAGATGATGATGGAGGTGGAGGTGGGGGTAGGGTCAGGGGTCAACGTGGATGATGAGGTCATCACGGAGCTAGAGCGGGTAGAGTACGGATGCCCATGTTAGCTACGACTCCTATTCTTGGGGATCAAGGTGGAGGTGGATGAGTTGATAGGCTTTTGCACCAGGTGGCTAGGGGTGCTATCCAGAGGCCTCGTGCTAGACCACATAGAGTGGTTGATGCAGAGATTGCACAGGTATTACTTGATCAGGCCTAAGGCCCGCCTGCTGTTCCTCCCATTGTTCCTCCTGGTGCTCCGACAGTTCAGGAAGATTCATTCACTTTGATGCCTTCATCTTCATCACATCCTTCTTCTTCTCAGTATGTTCCCATGTTGGGTGATCCATCTATATTTTCTCCCTCTTCGTATACTCCACTTCCACAGTTTGTAGCAGCTCAAGGTTTTGCCCCAGCATCAGCATCAGATGTTGCTTCCTTACAGACTCAAATATCTTCGATTCAACAACAGGTGTCACAGATGAGCTTCATGATGCAGTCTTTTATGGCAGCTACAAGTCAGCATGGACTATAGGCTAGTTTGAGCCATCTGCCAGATGGTGCACCTGGTCCTCTGGATGCAGATGATGATGGTGATTCTCCTACTTGAGTATTGATATATGACTGAGCTTTCTTTGTGATTATCAAGACATTGGACTTTATGTTGTATCATTTTTTATCATTTGATGTTTATGTCATATTGATACTCTGATATTTTATGGACATTGATCTCTAGATACTGCTTTGCATGATCATGTTATAGACTTTGATTTGATGTTTATTAATGGCAGTGGCACCATGGACTCTTGCTTTGATTGATTTGACTATATATGATGTCATCATGTGTTGGAGTTCTTTTCAGATGTTTTATATGATATGCGGCTATATGAGTCTATATGATGTGTTTTGTGTTTGCAAACTATATCTTTCTTATGTATGCATATGTCCTAATGATGATGAAATGATTTGTCTCATATATGACATAAAATAGATGAATTCCATGATGCTTACTTTATGTTATTGATGGATATTACATGGATAATGAAGCTATTTGAATGTGTTTCCTTTGATATGTAAATGTAATGGATCTTATGGATGTTTTCTACTGATGATGCAATGTGATGTAATGATGCAATGATAATGGGCTTTTAATGACTAATGATATATGCAATATGAATGTATGATACTATCTCTTATGATGTGCTTTTATTTGCTAAATGATCTTAATGTATGCAATGAGTGATTTCTAATTAATGCCATGCACTTAATGAATGTCCCTTAAGTGAGATGAATGCCATCTAATGAAATTTTAAATGGATGCATTCTAATGATATTGCAACTTAATGAAGTGAACTTAATGATTCAAATGTTGGACACATTTAAATGTATGCAAGGTTGGATGAAAATGACTTAATGCAATTTAACCAATGCAATGTGCTTCCAAGACTTAATGATAATGATTTAATTAATGCAAATGATCTAATGCAATGCACTTCCAAGACTTTAATGATAATGATTTAATTAATGCAAATGACCTAATGCAATGCACTTCCAAGACTTAATGATAATGATTTAATCAAAGCAAATGACCTAATGCAATGCACTTCCAAGACTTAATGATAATGATTTAATCAATACAAATGACCTAATGCAATGCACTTTATTTTTGATATCCAACACACTCAATCCTATATAATTGATTTTTGATGATCTTTTGATTGTTTGATTTGTCTCACCCCCCCTCCTTTTGATTTAATTTCCCCTTTTGCAAATCTAAGCTAAGGAAAGAAAAACAATATATACAATGCATCTTAATCTAAAATGAATGCAGCTAACTATCATTATTCAAGATTTGGAGCTTATAATCATCATTGAGCGTTGTGGGAATCCTATTTAGTACAACCATCACTAGTTGACTATGATGATATGAATACTTGTCCCATTTGCTTTCCCATCGGTCTCTTTGGTAGGACTATCATTGATTGAAATCAATCAGCGGAGGGCAAATACCGATTTTGTCGGATTCTATGTTGCAAGTGGATGTTGGTATTATGATATTGAAGATCAAAATAGCCAAGAGATCCTTTTGCGTAAACAAGCAGAAATCATAGTTTTATCCTATATACCAGTCCTCGATGATTCTTTGATGATCACGTCTTTAGACAAATATATGATTTAAAACTTTGATTTTAAGACAGTCATTCATAAATCAAGAAAATATCATCCTTTCATCATAGCTTGTCTAGTCTAAAACTTTCATCAATTCGCTAGAAAGAAATGATTTCACCAATTAAGTCAACACTTTAGAAAGATTTTGCAGTGTTTTTCAAATCCATAGTCCAAGTGTAGTTCCATCGATTTCATACTTTTAATCCTGATAAAGGGTAAGGTCATTTTAGTTCCTGGATCAAATGTTTCATTTTCAGGCTCAAATTGGATTAGATGTAGGTTTGATTAAGTGTTCCTTTTTTCGAGTGTGATGAATCGATTTCTTGATTGAATAATGCTTGTTGATGAATCCTTGCTCCTTTAGAGTAGATTGCCCCTAGTTTGATATTGATTTTGTTTATGGGGCTTAGGACAATTTTTTGATTAGGTGACCAAAACCTTAAGGTACTCACAAATGCAACTGTGGGGTTTTATTATGCAATATATAAAAATGCTAGCGAATGCAATATTTACAAGGTGACCTTCTAAGCATGAAACTGACTTGGACTTTCAATGGTGCCTATTTACCAGGTTTTCACCAATTGAATGGATCAAGCTCTTTTTTCTATTTTTAAAGCTTTTTCAATTTTTTTTGCTACCAAGGTGCCTATTTGCTAGGTTTTCACCAAGGCACTTTTCTTCTTTTTTTGATTTTTTTATATTTTTCAGGTTCAATTTTCCATTGTTTTTGGTTTTTTCTATTTTTCAAATGTTTTTGGTATTTTCGGGATCTCTTTTGAACTATGTACAATAAATATGATGCTCTCCATCTGATACTCTTTATACTCTTTTATCTTCATCAAGTGTAGAACCATTTTAGGTGTATGCTATTGATGGGTTCTTGCAGTTCTTCACCATCGCAATCTGATAGCTTGTAGGTGCTGGTCCCAAAATCTTCAACAATGAGAAATGGTCCTAACCAGTTTGCTTCCCATTTTCCTTTCTTCTCCCTTTCTACTTGGTTTTTGGGATTTTCCCGCAACACTAGGTCACCTATTTGGAATGTCCTTGGTTTGATGTGTTTATTGTAAGATCTTAACATTCTATTTTGGTACACCTTTAAGTGACCAAAGGCTTCTTTCTATTTTTCATCCAAGAGTTCTAGTTCTTGTAGCCTAGCAACTCTATAGTCCTCTTCATCTATCAATCCATGCATAGATATCCTTAAGGATGGAAGTTCTACCTCCAAGGGAAAAACTACTTCTATTCCAAAGACTAAGGAGAAGGGTGTAGCCCTTGTTGGTGTCCTTATGCTTGTTCTATAAGCCCACAAGGTTGGGTTGATCTTGATATGCCAATCTCTACCAGAATTATCCACCGTTCTCTTCAAGATTTTCAATATGTTTTTGTTTGTTGCTTTGGCTTGTCCATTACCTTGAGGGTAATAGATTGAAGATGAATGATGGATCATGTGAAATTTGGTACACAACTCCGTTATGTCTTTGTTCTTGAAATGCCTTGTGTTATCCATTATGATAGCATGAGGTATGCCATATCTAAAAATTATATGATTTAGGATAAACAAGGAGATCTATTTGCCTGTTGAACTTGATAGGGGTACAACTTCCACCCACTTAGTAAAGTATTATGTGGCCGTTATGATGAATTTATGCCCATTTAAAGATGGTGGATAAATCATTCCTATTAGGTCTAGCCCCACTGATAGAATGGCCAAGCTGTAGTCATCGGGTGAAGTTCTTGCGCTGGCACATGTATCAAATTTCTATGGAATTGACACTTTTTACAAGCTTTTGCAAAGTTACAAGAATCTTTTTGCATGGTAGGCCAAAAATATCCTATCCTTAGAAGTTTCTTAGCTAAAGATAACCCATTTGAGTGTGATCCAAAAATTCCTTCATGAATTTCTCGTAAGGCTAAGTTTGATTCTTCCTCTTCTAAACACCTAAGGAGCATTCTGTCAAGACTTTTCCGATACAATGTTTTAGAAATTATAGTATATTTGGCGGCTTGTCTAATGAAGCTCTTCTTTTGGTTTATGGTTTGGTTGATAGGAAGGGTTTGGTCTTTTAAATAGGTGTAAATTGGTCCATACCAAGGTGATTCGGTTATAGTAAGTAGGCAAATGGTATAAGGATGGGTTGGGTCATACGCGGGTTGAATCGCTTCTTCTACCAAGAACTCGTATCTAGCACTCTGATCAGGCATCTGCAAAAGTGAAGCCAAAGTTTCCATAGCATCCACCGCTTTGTTCTTTTCCCTCGGTACTTGCTCAAATGTGGTAATTGTGAAATACTTCTTTAGATTATCCACCATGGTTTTGTAAGGTATCAATTTGTCATCCTTCGTCTGATATTCCTCATTGACTTGATATATGACTAATTGTGAATCTCCATATACTTTTAATTCTGTCACTTTCCACTCTAATGCCAACCTAATTCCAATAACCAAGGCTTCATATTAAGCTATATTGTTTGTACATGGAAATAGCAATTTGTAAGATTTTGGGATAGTGGAGCCTTGAGGAGTGATTAGAAGTATGCCTGCTCCTGATCCATGGTGAGTGTAGGAACCATCAAAGTAAAGCTACCATGTTTTTACCTCCACATTCACAATCTCTGAATCCTGGAATTCAACTTGTATAGGATGATTATAATGAAGGGGTGCTTCTACTAATTGGTCTACAATGACTTGCCCTTTAATTTCTTTTCTATCAACATATTCTATATCAAATTCACTTAGGATCATCACCCATTTTGCTAATCTTCCATTTAATGTTGTTTTGCTTAGTAGGTATTTCAAGGGATCTATTTTAGCAATGAGCCTTATCTTGTGGGCTAACATATAGTGGCGTAATTTTTGGGAAGCAAAAACTACAGCCAAGGATGCCCTTTCTATGAAGGTATAATTTAGCTCATATTTGACTAATGTTCTACTAATGTAGTAGATTGCTTTTTCTTTTCCATTCTCATCCTCTTGTGCTAGGAGTGGCCCCAATGAAATCTCTATTGCTAAAATGTACAAGATTAAAGGCTTGCCTCTGATCGGTGGCATCAATATTGGTGGATTCATAAGGTACTTCTTTAGTAGATTGAAAGCTTCCTCACATTTTTCATCCCATTTGAAGATTGTGTATTTATGCAAGAGTTGGTTAAAATTGTGGCATTTTTCTGCCAATTGAGATATGAATCTCCTGATAGATTGTATCCTTCCTTGTAGGGATCTCATTTGACTAATGGTTTTAGGAGCTTCCATCTCCATTATGGCATTTACTTTTGCGGGATCAACCTCTATCCCCTTTGCTGACATAATGTAACCTAGAAGTTTGCCAGATTGGACTCCGAAAGCACATTTCTTTGGGTTAAGTCTTACTTTGAATTCCTCTAGTCTTTAGTATGTCGTCCACATAATCCTCCATGAATTTATGCATCATATCATGGAATATTATGGTCATTTCTCTTTGATAGGTCGCTCCAGCATTTTTCAAGCCAAAAGGCATGACATTCTAGCAAAATGTGCCCCATGCACATGTAAAGGCAATTTTATCTTGATCTTCAGGGGCTATCTTGATCTGATTATAGCCACTAAATGTTAATATGATTTAGAACAATAGAGAGGGGGGGGGGGTGAATCAGTTTCTCTCAGGTCCTAATGTATAAAACAATTTCAAAAACTTTTACTTAAATTAGATCAAGCAACCAAAACAAACTCGGTCACCACTAATTCAATAATAGAAACATATAACAATGCAGTCCACTACCCAACTGTATCTAACTTGTAAAATACAGAAATGTTCAAACCCAAACATTCACACAAGTATGACACCGAGATTTATAGTGGAAACCCAATATGGGAAAAACCACTTTGTAACATGCTACTATTATTTTCACTCTTCTGAAGTGAGCTCAGTTAAAAGCCAACCCTGTCAAAGGTTACAAGACATACTGTCAAGTGTGACCCGGTTAAAGGATTTCAATCACCCTGTTAAAAGTGAGCTTGGTCAAAGGACTTACATTTACTCCATTAGAATGCAACCTTTCTCAAAGGATTTAACATATGACTGTTAGGTCAAACTCTATTAAAAGGATTTTGACTGTTACAATGGTTAGAAAGTAGCAGTAGTATTGATCTGAAAACATACAACTCACTTTGCAAATATCAGATCCAATTCTGTACACAAATGCTAGTTTACTGACTTTGAAACTTTGCCATCTCCATCTCTGATCTACTCAGAACTTTCCTTCAAGCAATCACCACACTTTTCCTTTAGCCTTTTCACTTATACAGTCAATAAAACTTACTATTCTTCTAGCATCTCCTTCACCCATGCATTCTCATACCTCATACTTCGGTTCCCTTAATACTTTCCTCTGTTAGATTAACTTTTCTTTTGCCGCTTAATCTCCTTCATAGATCTTAGGGTTAGGTCAGATTCATTGAATCTACCCACTTCATGTTCTTCATCTCTTCTTCTAGAATCATCTCAAATCTCATAAAGATTTACAATAAAACATTTTACAAAGCATTAAATGCTTCCATACAATCAATAAATAAAGTCAACACGGTTTACATAATCCAAGAATTCAAACAATGTCATCTTCAAAATGAATTATCTTCAAATATAAAATTGATGATGCTCGAACAATACTATGATCATTCACTCGGTCTTCATGTAAAATGCTCGGTCACTACTAAAATTGTTTCCTTGGCAAATACTGTCAATCTCGACAATTTACTGATACTCATTCGACACTAGATTTTGCTTAGCATCCACTAACTGGGTCAACTACGTCATAACTCGGCTTAAACATGATTTCTTCATTTTTGCTCGGTTAAGCCTACCAGTTTAGTCTTCAACTTTACTAAGATAAACAATACATTATCTCATCATTATGAAACATAGTCAAGTACACTTTGTAGTATCAAAATAACTCAACCTTTCCTTAGGTGCTATTGTTACCAACCTTGCCCCACTCTTTCTCAACAATTCAATAGATATAGTACTTTCCTAAGTAGCAACAGTCTTACCAATTAAGGTTTGACATCAATGACAATACAACAATTGTTTCAATTTTAGTTTCCAGCAATATCCCTCTTTGGCATTGATGGCAACACCATATGAAATTGCCTGAATAACACATGGATTACCAACCAATCCAAAAAACTTATATAATATCCTTAGCTTCATTCTGATTCAGAATCAGTAAATCTCACTTCTGTGACTGTGATAAGTATCTGGATCTCCCTCTATCCTTATCTTTCATTTCAGTTCATCATTACTACTCTTCAATTCATGTGTTATAGTATCATTTCAGTTCAATCTCCCTCTTTGACAAAAATGCCAAAACAACAACTAAAACATTCATCCAACAGATGTAGATATATCTGTTCAGCATAGTATTTCTCCTTCTATCATCTTGCTTATGACTGATTTGTTATCTTTGCTTCTTCTTCACAGCTCTAGGACAGTCCTAAAGTGTGACAATCTTCTGCATCAATGTGTCAAATATTCTACTATAGCTTATTTGATGTAGTGCTCCTAGCTTGACTAGGTAGCCTCAGTTAGGGGAAGGACCCCTAATTGACTTCTCAAGTACTCATGAGCTTCTTTAGGTAAAGCTTTAGTGAATATGTCTACCAATTGTTCTTTTGTATTCACATATTCCATTCGGACTTCCTTGTCTTGTACCAATTCCCTCAAATAGTGATACTTGATTGCTATGTGCTTTGTCTTTGTGTACATCACTGGATTCTTAGAAATATTGATAGCACTTGTGTTGTCATAGAAAATAACAATAGGTTCAGTGATTTCTTCTATCATGCCTATCAATAATTGTTTTATCGATACCAAATTTGAATAGTTTACTGCAGCAGCAACATACTCTGCCTCGGCAGTAGATTGGGAAATGCAATTTTGCTTCTTGCTTGTCTAGGAGACTAGGCTCTATCCAAGAAAGAAAGCTCCACCACCAGTTTTCTTTCTATCATCTACATTTCCTGCCCAATCAGCATCAGTATACATTGTCAGTTCAAATTTGTCATTCTTCTTATAGTATAGCCCATAGTTAGCAGTTCCTTTCAAGTATCTCATAATTCTCTTTACCACCATTGTGTGTGTTTCCTTAGGATTAGCAGAGAATCTTGCCACAATCCCAACAGCTAATGCAATATCTGGTCTACTATGTACAACATACTGTAATTTTCTAATCATGGATCTGTACAAAGTCTGGTTAACTTCTGTAGCATCATCATTTTTAGATAAATTTTGTCCAGTAACCATAGGAGTGCCCACTGGTCTAGAATCTTCCATTCCAAAAGTTTTTGGTATTTCATTAACATACTTAGACTGTGTAATGAAAATACCTCTCTTCATCTGATATACTTGTAAACCAACAAAGAATTTGATCTCACCAAACATACTCATCTCAAATTTAGTTTGCATTTCATGTGAAAAAATTTTACACAATGCATCTTGTCCACCAAAAATAATGTCATCAACAAAAATTTTGGCCAACAAAATACCTTTTCCTTTTTCATCCTTCATATACAGGTTGCTTGTGTCATTTGTCCTGGAAAATCCAATCTCTATCAAATAGTTATGCAATCACTCATACCATGCTCTTGGAGCTTGTTTCAATCCATATAAAGCTTTGTTTAGTTTGCATACCATGTGTCTTTTGTTTGGATCAATAAAACCTTCTGGCTGTTCTATGTAAACTTCTTCTTCCAGTATACCATTTAAAAATGTAGACTTGACATCCATTTGATATACCTTGAAATCTTTATAAGTAGCATATGCAAGCAGAGTTCTTACTCCTTCCAATCTAGCTATAGGGGCAAATGTCTCCCCATAATCAATTCCTTCTTCTTGTGTGTAGCTTTTGCATACTAGTCTAGCTTTGTTCCTAGTGATTTCACCTTTCTCATTCAACTTATTTCAAAATACCCACTTTGTTCCAATAACATTCTTATCTGTAGGTCTTGACACTAAAGTCCAGGTTTCATTTTTCTCAATTTGGTCAATCTCTTCATTCATTGCTTGTATCCAGTCTTCATTTTCTAATGCCTCTCTAGTTGTCTTAGGTTCAAATTCACATAGTAAGCATGTTGGATCCTTGGTCTTGCTTTTGGTTTGAATTCTAGTATCTTTATCTCCAATTATCTATTCAGGCTTGTGATGTCTTCTTACATATTTTGCCAAAACAAGTTCAACATTTTTCTCTTCTATTTCATCATGTTCCCCAACAAGATTGTTAGATTCAGCTTCTGAATGCTCGACAACCTCTTCCTGATCCTTGGCAGCATTATCATGTAGCTCGGCATGTTCTTGTTCTCTCTCGGCACTGTTATCCTGACGCTCGGCATCATCTATCTATCGCTTGGCATTGATTGCCTGAGACTTGGCATCAGGTGCAGGTCTGTTACCCGCCTCTTCTAATTCCTCAATGTACACAAAAGATCTGTAATCTTCTAGTTCTCTTTTACTATCAGCCTCATTTCTTTCTACATACTCATCAATTTTTACATTCACACTTTCCACAATTTTGTTAGTGTTAGAGTTCAAACACTTATAAGCTTTACTTTTTGTGGAGTAGCCTAGGAATATGCCTTCATCACTTTTAGCATCAAACTTTCCATTCCTATTTTCTTTCAATATATAACACTTGCTTCCAAAAATTCTAAAGTATTTAACACTCGGTGCATGCCCATACCATAACTCATAGGGTGTCAGATTTGTACCTTTCTTGATTTGTACCTGATTAAGAGTGTAAATAGCTGTGCTTATAGCTTCTTTCCAATATTTATGTGCCACATTCTTTTCAATCAATAGTGTCCTTGCACAATCCAAAATAGATCTGTTTCTTCTTTCTATTATACCATTTTGTGGAGGTGTCCTAGGTGCAGACATTTGTCTTTTGATTCCTCTATCATTACAAAATAGATTAAATTCATTTGATGTAAATTCTCCACCTCGGTCAGATCTAAGACATTTCAGGTTCCTACCTATCTCCTTCTCAACCTTAGCCAAATACCAATTGAAAAATTGAAAAGCATCAAATTTTTCTTTTAAAAATATTACATGCATCATCCTGGTATGATCATCAACAAATAAGATAAAATATCTAGCACCACAGTAACTTTGTACACCCATGGGTCCACAAAGGTCAGTATGAACCAAATCTAAAATGTGTTCAAAAGTAAAGGTTTTTCTCTTGAAACTTGACTTCGTCATTTTTCCTAACTAGCATTCTTTGCACATCACATTCTCAGGTTTCTTCAATCTAGGTAGGCCTCTTACTTTCTTCTTCTTACTTATCTCTACCAGATTGTCAAAGTTAACATGACATAGCCTCTTATGCCATAACCAAATGTCATCAAGTTGTGCAATCATACATATTTCTTCAGATAGGTCAAGATAGAAAAAATTACCTCTAGTCCGCTCACCACTTCCATTCAGTTCACTAGTAGCATCAAATATCTTAGCTTTCTTGTGATGAAATTCCACTCGGTAACTAGTCTTGTTGAGCTGAGAAACACTTAACAAATTATAATTCAATCCTTCAACCCAATAAGCATTTTCACAAGAGATTTTATCATTCAGTTTAATCAGTCCTTTTCCTCTAATAGGACATGGTGCGTCATTACCAAATGTTACACTTTTACCTTTATAATGATGTAAGGTCTCAAACTTACTCTTGTCACCAATCATGTGATGTGAACAACCACTATCTATAATCCATTTATCATTCTTGTTCACATAGGAAATCAATGCAGTTTTCTCATCCTCATCAGATTCATCTTTCATTACAACATAGACAACCTCAATTTCAAAATCATCACTATTAGTGTCAGTCTCTTCTTCATCAATATAACAGGATTTCTTACCTTTTCCTTTGTAGTCTTTGTACCTTCGGTAGCCTTTATCATCTCTTATGTCTTTGTGTCTGCTGTTTCTTTCTTCATCTTTATCCTTCCTGTCAGGACATCTAGCAGCTATATGACCGATTTTATTACATGCAAAACATATAATAGGGAGTTTACCTTTGTATTTTCCTTTCCCTCTTCTCAGTCTTCTAGCCACAAGAGCTTCTACATCTTCAAGATCTTCATCATAAGTGTCACTATCATCTTCACTTTCACTTTCACTTTTACATCTTTCTTTTTCCTTCTTAGGCTTGTTTAGGACTAACTGTGACTTAAAAGAAGATTCAACATTTCCAAGATTACCAATAGAGAAGTTATCACAATTAGATAGTTCAAAAGTAGTCAGCTTGCCAATCAAACCTTCCAAAGTAAGCACATTTGTAGAGTTACATCTAGATTCTTGAATAGCTGAGATCTTAATAGCATATATAGGACGCAGAGTTCTTAGCACTTTTCCAATTATGGTCTCATCATCAATAATTCCATTTGCTCCTCTAATAGCATTTACAACTTCTTTTATTCTATCACAATATTGTGCAATGTTTTCATCTTCATTCATTCTCATTTCATCAAACTTACCTCTGAGACTCTTGGCTTTAGCTTTTAGTACATATTGATCACCACCATAGATCCTTGCAAGAGTGTCCCACATATCTTTAGCAGTTGTGTAGTCCTTAACATCTTCAAATTCTGGATAGCTTAGGGCAGATGCAATTTCCAGCATTGCCTGGTTATGTTCTTGCTTGGCTCTCATTTCCTTGGCAGTTAAAGGTGCAACAGGTGTGACATAGTCATGCTCAATGTAGTACTTTGCAAAATCACCAATACAAGCTAGATGCAGCTTCATCAAGCTTTGCCATGCAGGGAAATTTTCCTTAATCAGCTTCAGTACCTCCTTCTTATACATCTTGATCATTTGCTTCAAGTCCCTTTAAACTTGTTTTCTGTAACCACCAATAAGCAACACAGCTCTGATACCAATTGTTAATATGATTTAGAACAACAAAGAGGGGGGGGGTGAATTAGTTGTTCTCAAGTCCTGATGTATAAAACAATTTCAAAAACTTTTACTTAAATCGGATCAAGCAACCAAAAAAAACTCAGTCACCACTGATTCAATAATAGAAACATATAACAATGCAGTCCACTACCCAATTGTATCTAACTTGTAAAACACAGAAATGTTCAAACCAAAACATTCACACAAGTATGACACCAAGATTTATAGTGGAAACCCAATATGGGAAAAACCACTTTGTAACATGCTACTATTATTTTCACTCTTCTGAAGCGAGCTCAGTTAAAAGCCAACCCTGTCAAAGGTTACAATACACACTATTAAGTGTGACCCAGTTAAAGGATTTCAATCACGCTATTAAAAGTGAGCCTGGTCAAAGGACTTACATACACTCCATTAGAATGCAACCTTGTTCAAAGGATTTAACATATGACTGTTAGGTCAACCTTTGTTAAAAGGATTTTGACTGTTACAATGGTTAGAAAGTAGCAGTAGTATTGATCTGAAAACATACAACTCATTTTGCAAATATTAGATCCAATTCCATACACAAATGCTGGTTTACTGACTTTGAAACTTTTCCATCTCCATCTTTGATCTGCTCGAAACTTTCCTTCAAGCAATCACCACACTTTTCCTTCAGCCTTTTCGCTTATACAATCAATAAAACTTACTGTTCTTCCAGCATCTCCTTCACCCATGCATTCTCATACCTCATGCTTCGGTTCCCTTAATACTTTCCTCTATTAGGTTAACTTTTCTTTTGCCGCTTAATCTCCTTCGTAGATCTTAGGGTTAGGTCAGATTCATTGAATCTACCCACTTCATGTTCTTCATCTCCTCTTCTAGAATCATCTCAAATCTCATAAAGATTTACAATAAAACATTTTACAAAGCATTAAATACTTCCATACAATCAATAAATAAAGTCAACACGGTTTACATAATCCAAGAATTCAAACAATGTTGTCTCCAAAATGAATTCTCTTCAAATATAAAATTGTTGATGCTCGGTCAATACTGTGATCATTCACTCGGTCTTCATGTAAAACACTCGGTCACTACTAAAATTGTTTCCTCAGCAAATACTGTCAATCTCAGCAATTTACTGATACTCGGTCGACACTAGATTTTGCTCGACATCCACTAACTTGGTTGACTCTGTCATAAATCGGCTTAAACATGATTTCTTCATTTTTACTCAGTTAAGCCTACCAGTTTAGTCTTCAACTTTACTAAGATAAACAATACATTATCTCATCATTGTGCAACATAGTCAAGTACACTTTGTAGTATCAAGATAACTCAACCTTTCCTTAGGTGCTATTGTTACCAACCTTGCCCCACTCTTTCTCAACAATTTAATAGATATAGTACTTTTCTAAGTAGCAACAGTCTTACCAATTAAGGTTTGACATCAATGACAATACAACAATTGTTTCAATTTTAGTTTCAAACACTAAATCCATCCATGAGTGAAAACATGGAGTGTCCCACTGTTAAGTCTACAATAGCATCAATGCTTGGTAATGGGAAGTCATCTTTAGGACATGCCAAATTTAAGTCCCTAAAGTCCATGCAAATTCTAATTGACTTATCCACTTTTGATACCGACACTATGTTGGAGATCCATTGTGCATAACCAATGGTTCTGATAAACCCCACCTTTAATAGCTTCTCTAACTATACTTTGACAAGTAGGGCAATATGAGGGTGCATTTTCCTTAGTTTCTTCTTGACTGGTTTGGCTCCCTCCTTTATATTGAGATGGTGCATTATCAAGTTTGGGTCTAAACCCGACATGTCATCATAAGACCACACGAAGTTAACTTGCTTCTCCTTAAAGAAATTGATAAATTCGGCTCTTTCTTCACTTGAGAGGGATGATGCTAAGTGGATGATTCTTGGTTTTGTTTCTGATCCGATGTTTATCTTTTCTATTGGCTCGATCAGAATTGGAGACCTTTCTTCATAGTGGTCTGGTAGAACATCCAAAATCCCTTCCAAAGGTGCCACAGTTAGGTTTTCACCTTTAGAAACATCCTCTATTTCTTTTTTTCTTTCTGTTGGATCTAATGTTGCCACAAAGTGGTTTTCAACACTTGATTCTTTTCCTTTTATACTTCTTTTTATCTTTTCAATTTTTCCCAGATTAAGAGTTTGGATGCTCCCTTCAATCATTCCTTCTTGATATCCTTTGGTAGAAGAAGGTTCAACCGCGTTAAGGTACTGGGACACCATGTTGTCATTCAAGAAAGTTGGTAAGGTAGTGGGTTCGATGGTGTCCCATTCAATTAGGTCTGGCCGAATGAGGGTTAATGGGTCAACACTTGGATTTGTCTCAATTGGGTTTAAAGTGTATATCTCATTGTTGGAAGGTTCATACATTGTATCTTCAAGATCTCGGACATGAGTTTCCTCTAGATGCTCTAAAGAAGAAGGATCAAAATCCTCCTCACTAGACTCCACTATGGTTTCCGTTGGATAAAACTCGTGCAGATTAAAATTAGTGTTTGAGTCTTCCATAGTAGGTCTCCATGATGGAACATATGGATCACCTACCCATTGATTTATTTCAATTTCTATGCTTTGCACATCATTTGGAGTTATTTGGCTAGAACTAGATGCTTGATTTAAAGTGAAGCCTGCCATTAATCCTTTATTTTTGGTGGAGGTATAGGTATGGATAACATCAATGCCTTTATCATGACATGACTCATCTGATAGAGTCTCCCATTCCCATTCATTAGAATCCTCATCACTATGAGATTCCAATTGGAGTATTTGATCATATACTTGGGGATAATGTTTTTGTGTATATCCTTCTTCAAGATATCCTAAGCCTATTTTCTGCTTGGGATCTCACCATGTGGATTCTAGGGGTTCAATTAGCCCTTCATTCCTTGTATCCAAAGGTCCTTGACCTTTATAACCCATCTTTTGCATCATTGCAAACCCTTTCCCATATTGATGTGTGGGAATGGTTGGATTTTGAATGTGTTTGACGTGGGCACTTGATTCTTCATCTTTGTATAACTAGTTTAGAATTGCATTATCTTATTCATCCATGGTGGATGATGTACTTGCCCTTAAAAAGTGTTCATTATATCTATGAGGTAGACTTGGAGGTTTTCCAAATGACTTTGGAGATAAGGGTAGGTCCATCATAGATAAGGAGTATTCGCCTACTCCTTGTTGCTTGATCTTGCATTGTTTATCAAAGTTTTGCATCATTTTGTCCATCTTTTGATAGTGTGCTTCTTTGGTGGACACTTGGACAACATCTTTTGATAAGGAATCTTCTTTTTCTCTTTGAAGATATCTTGAGACAACTTTGGTAGATTCTTCTTTTTCTTCTTCACTAATGATGTTATTCCCATTAACCTTCTCCTTTCCTTTAGTCGATGTAGATTGGTTAATGAGTTTTGGGATATCTTCAACAACAATTTCTTCTTCCATCTTTTCTTTTCCTTTCAACAAAGGAACACCATTGGAACTTTGGCCTTGTTCTATTTGATTGGGTAGGGGCCCTTCAGTATTATGTGGAACCAATGAATCGTTTATAGGCTTGACATTATTACAATATTGGAAGGGATTGAGGTCTCCACTTACCATTATCTCTTGTCCTTGATATGGGAATTTTAGGCATTGATGATATGTTGAAGGAATGGCCTGCATTTCATGGATCCATGGCCTTCGTAACAAAATATTGTAAGTCAGTTTTAGGTCGAATACTTGGCATATGGTCTCCTTTTGCATGGGACCAGCTCTTATGGGCAAAACTATGACTCCCCTTGATGCTCTTTCTTCATCATCGTAGGCTTTTATGGTTATCTTTTTCTTTGGGTCAATAGCCTCCATAGAAAATTCCAAGGATTTTACCAAGCTAAGGATACAAATATTTAGGCCAGCCCCTCCATCTATAAGGACTCTTTTCACCCTATGTTTGTGGATCTTCTATATGCAAGGGCAGATTTTGAGGATGATTAAGAGACATATCATCTTTCTCGGAGAATGATAAGCAATGAGGCACTATTAGGTGTCCCACCATGTTTTGGAACTGGTCTACCTCCAAATTTAGAGGCACATTTATTTCCAACAAGGCCTTTTCTAAGATTTCCTTATGGATTGGTGATAGTTTAAGAAACTCAAGAATAGAGATTTGAGCAGGAGTTCTTTGCAATTGGTCAACCAAGTTGTATTGTTTTGATGATGATGTGGAAGCTTGGTTTGATATCGCCACTCTTGGAACATTATTAGGTATGACAATTTTTGATGCTTGCCCCCTAGTGACAACATTGGCTGATTCTTCTCTTGACTTGCCTTTTATTATGATAGCATTTATGCTTTGATCATCTTCCCTTAAGGTATTTATGGTGTTATCATATGTGTGAGAAAATTTCACTTTATCATTACCCTTTTTATGATTAAGATTCGTATTGGATGACTCACCCTTTTCATGGTTCAAAAAGGGGTTCTTATAGGCCGTATGATCCTCATTGTTTTGAGGTCCTTCAATTTTGATGGTGTGATTATCAATTAGACCTTGCACTAAGTGCTTCAATTGCATGCATTCATTGGTTGGATGACCACTTTTCTGATGGTATTCACAATGATGAGATTCATTCCACCAATGTGGCTTGACTTGAGGTTCGTAATTTGAAATCTCAGGTAATGTGATGACTTGACCAGCCAACAAGGTTCTTAATACATTCTCCAAAGGTTCACCCAAGTAGGTGAATTTCATCTTGTTATAATTGGAGTTGGATTTTGACTTATCCCAAGTCTTATTATTGGAAGTATTGGAATTATTGTTGTTAGAATTGTTGGAATTATATGGAGCTTTTCTTGCTTGATTAACATTGTTTGAAGAATTTGCTCCACAAGGTATAATAAAAGGGGTAGACTTTAAGTTATGTGACTCTACAACCCCATCATTGACAAGGTTTTTATTGTTATTCTTAGTCCAAGATTTTGATTTGTCATTATGATTGTTGGACCCTTGATTATTGAAATATTTAGGGACATAATTATTGTTATTGTTGTTGTTGTTATTGGATTTATTGTCTTTAAATAATTTAATCTCACTTCTTTTGACTAAGACATCTTCAATCTTAACTCCATTTTCAATAAGTTTCTCAAAGGTAGGAGGACATTGAAGTTGTAATCAATAGTTCATTTCAGCGGTCAAGTTATTGGTGAAGATCTCCATCTTCTCTTTCTCAGGGATAGTGCATGGATAGCTTGCGAAAATGGTCCTCCACCTTTGTAAGAATCCTAAGAAGGACTCTCCCTCTTTTTGCTTGGTATCGCATAACTTGAGCATTGTGATCTCATGCTCAATATTGTAAGAGTAATGGGTTACAAACTTTGAAGCCAACTCTTCAAAGGTCTTGATTCCTGGAGGTAGTTTTGAAAACCACTCCATTGCGGGTCCTCCTAAGCTCCTAGGAAAGAGTCTCATTAGGTACATATTGTTATGCATGAACTCTATACTTAGGGCACAAAATTCTCTTAAGTGATCCTGGGGGTCTGTTTTTAGCCATGTATTTATTGTATTTAGGAAAAATGGTGTTGAAGGGAAATGACACCATAGCTAGGCTTTTGTCGAATGGAAAAGGACACAAAGCTTCAATTGAGAAGGCTTTAGGTTCAGCCACTTTCTTTAGGGTATCTATTTTCTCTTGAAAGGCCTTGATTTTCCTAGTCATAGCACTCATTGGATCATCCAGCTACTGGTTTTGCTTAAGTTGGTCTATATCGAAGTCATGAGGAAGCTTTACTCCCTTATGTGCTAGGTTTAGGAAAAAGTTCTCCCTATCCCTATCTATTAATTTCTCCATAACTTCTAAGAAGTCTAGGTCTTGGGCAACCTTGTCAACTCTTTCTTCAAGTGTATCCATCGGATCTTGGTTGGCGTTATTGATATTTTCGTTACTTCCTTGTTGAAAATTATGAGATGCTGAATTCCTATCCGAGTCATCAAGTCTTTGTTCGAATAAGTTTGGAAAAAGGTCCTCTTGGTTGTGACCTTGAAACACACTTTGATACTCAATTTCATGTTCTTTTCTTTCCACAAGAACGCTATTGCCTTGTAATGATACTCTATACGCTTGAGATCGCGTGGAAACTAGCATCCAACAATGGTTCATTTTTGGAATGGTCCTTGATATTTGAGTTGTTGATTTTATTATTGAAGAGATTTAAAAGATGAGATGATTTTAAATGGATATATCTCACTTGCTTATGTCTTTCAAACACAACAGCCACACATTCAATTGTCTCTTCTACCCTCTTAAACACAAAATGTTTGATTTATAGAATGTTGTCACGGGTTTTTCACAAGAAGACACTTCAAGAACCTACCTTAGCACAATTTGGTTCATAAACATGGCTCTATAAGGTGGTCTTGCTAACTTTATCAAGGTTTTAGTATGGATTTATGTTCAAATTGATTTTAATCTCTCATCTCCCAATAAAGGGACTTCCCACACGCACCAAAGTATGATTTTGTGCAATCCGCGAGGACTACTAGAGGAAGGTTGAAAAATCAAAATCTGTTTGTCACACACCCCATTAAGGATGCATGCATTTTATTTTAGAGTGGGTTGGAATCTTGTGGTAAAAGCAAGTGTGTCCCACTTGGGCTGTCCCTCTCACCGGCCTCGTTAAGGCAAACTTGGGAGCCGAGCCCACTAAATTTCTAGCATGTTCATGGAAAACAAGAAATGAACTTAGTAGGACAGGTTTGGGAGTTTGATTCACTTAAAAAGTGAAGAGCATATCCCTATTAACTTTTCTTTGTACTAAACACTTCAAACACACAATGGCTCTTTCCCAATCTCGTAACAAAGAGATTCTTAAAATGAAAGTGTTTGGTTCATTTCCCATTTTAAATAATAGATTTTGAAAACATCAAATGTCACAAGCTAAGGAAAAATTGACTAGTTTAGGCTTACCTTACTCTTTGTAGCTAACCAAAGTTAGGGGCATTTTTGAGAGGTTTTGTTGTTTTCCACCTTACCTTTGTAATGGATACCTCTACATGTGCTTGTCCTCCAACAAGTTAGTTAGCACAAACATTCAAAATGAGGGGAAACCAAAATTGAACTTGACAACACCAAGATTTACGTGATGAATTTGAGCACTCTAATTGCAAATTTCCAAACAAGAACTTGAAATTAAGGACTGAAAATCCAATTTAAAGATACATATTTCTGTTTATAAGCTTCAATCACAGAAAGGTATTTTTGATATACTTGATTGTCTTCTTCTTGTGTCGTTTCAAGAACCGCTTTGATATGCACTATGTTCTTCTTTTTTATCCTTTTGGCCAAAGCTTTGCCCTCTTGATTGAATCAGGTCTCTGGTTTTTGCGCCTTTTTATGCCCTATTATTTTGTAAAATAAAAATCATTTTGCCATAGTTAGATTTCTTTATTTATGAAAATCTGCAAAAGTGCACTAAAATTACATGAAAGCGCTATTTTTTTTGCAAAGGCACAATTGATCAAATTAAAGGCGCTATCTAAATCTGACAGGACTGATCAAATTAAAGGCGCTATCTAAATCTGACAGGAAAATGCAAAAGCGCTAAAATAACTCGCAGAACTGCTATTTTAATAGGCAAAGGCGGTAAGATTTATGCAAAAGCGCTATATAAAATAGTGAAAGTGCCTAGTAGTTAGGAGCAAAGTGCTCTTTGATAATGTAAAAGCTTTGAAACCAAAACTGAATCTCAAAAAGCACGGCAGATCTGCACAAAGGCACCCAACTTTGCCGCAGGAGCGCCCGAAAAGTGAGTGAAAGTGCCCTTTAGAAGCACTACAAATAGTTGCAAAGGCACACAACTTTTCCATAGGAGCATCGGAACAGTGAGTGAAAGCGCCGGAACAGAGTGTGGAAGCGCTGTTTCTTTTCACAGAAGTGCCGCTTAATCTATCAGAAGCGCCCTTTCTTAAAAAGCCCGAGGGTTAATGATATGCAAATTTGGAAATAATGAAAGATTTCTGTACGGTTAGTAAAGTAGAGCATTCTGCCCCACGGTGGGCACCATTTTTGTACACTAGGGAAAGTGCCTTCATGAGATTGGGGTTAATCAATATATGAAAATAGAAACTAAAATACAACCACAAAGCATAATAGAGCAACTATTTAGCAAAATAAAGACTAATTTGAACATCTCATGGCTCTCTAACTAAGAATGTTAATAAATAGCTCTCAGCAAGCTCTCATTAATGATAGTCCTAGTATGAGAATGATGAAGATAAACAAAGCTAAAGCTAACAAATATCAAGATAAATGCTAAAATGCTCTCAAATGCCTTCCTAAGCTCAAATTGCAAGAGGTTCAATGCAATTCTCATATGTGTGGATGATTCTTATGAAGGAATGGGCCTTCCTTTTATAGATTTTTCAATGTGAGGGGGTGTAGTTATGCTTGATCATGATTAGGCTTTGGGTTGGGGTTTTGGTTCCACTTTTTGGGGGTTGTGTCCTCAAAGCTTGGGACAAGTAGACAAGATGGATGGTTGAGATTCCTTTTCATTTTGAGTGAATGAGATTCACTTTGGCTCGATCTATGTGAGTGCCTTTCCTCCCATTCCATTGGTTGATTGATTTTCCTCTCCTTTTGGGTTGTTGAGAGTAAATAATATTTATTAATTGATTTAAATGATTTCTTTTAGCCATGTACCCCTTGAATAGGTTGAATTTAATTTAATCCAAGACTATACAATTAATTGATTTAATTGTACTTTGATTTGATTGCCCTTGATTAAAGTGCTCTCAATTTTGATTTTGATTGAATTAAGATTTGATTTTTGTTTTGATTGGCTTATCGTGCATTGTGATTCAATTGATTCAATTATGTCCTTGATTTGTTTTGATCTGACTCCATTTGTTTTGATTTAATCCTTGTCCATTTTCAGGGGCTTACAATACTTAACATTTCTCTACATTAAAAAGTTTATTGTAAAATTGTAAATTTTTATTTTCGAGCAAAAGCCTGGAAGTAAATGGCTCCGAGAAGAGATGACTGGTGAGCCTGAAAACTTCTCACATTTTCACCGTCGTCCCACGTAAGACAATTTCGATGTCTTCAGAGGCTAGAAGAAATAGAGAATAATAATGTTTACACTATTCAAGTGCGGAAATTTGCGGAAGTGATTGAAGGATGTTCAATGTATATGCATCGCATCTTGTTTGTACTGAACTACGGTAAGATTTTATATTTTTACTTAGTGACAGAAAGTACTAGAGATTGAATTCTAATTTAAATCGTTTGAATATTTCACACTATTGAATCAGAATTTTTCGGGCGCCCATATTATCTTCCTCTGATACAACCCATTTATGACATTTCCACGGTAGTGCATGATAAGACAGAGGGTAGAGAATATAGAGTAATAATGTTTAGTCTATTTTCAAGTGCGGAAATTTGCAGGGTGTTCAATTGATATGCATCGAATCTTGTTTGTACTGGAGTTCCGTAAGATTTTTTGTATTTTCAGTTTTCGTCTCGACACGACAAAGTAATTAGGTATAGACTTCACATTTTAAATCGTTTGAAGATTCCACACGGCAAGTTTTTTGACAGTGAGGTGAAGCATGAGTTGAGTGTATTGACTCGTAATGTTTTGGGCACAACCCATTTAACGAGGGCACTGGCTAAATAGCCGAATATTTGCACCGGTGCTATTAGCCAGTGCCTGTCAAACCCTCAGTATCACTGCAGCAGACAAAACGGATAGAATGACTTCGTTAGTTTTAATTAAAATTCATTTTTATTTAAAAAGTATCTTACGGTGGACACTTAATAGGATCCTTTAAAAACTTTATCTATAGCTTATCATAATACATTAATAAATATTATTTGGGTATTTTTAATTGTATTATTAATTATTTAAATATTTTTAATTTATTTTTAATTTATTTTATTAATATAATTATATTTATTAATTATTATAAATTTATATTATGTACAAGTTTTTGTGATTTTTAAGTTTATATATGTACTTGAAAATTATTCATATATTAATAATTTTTACTTGTACATAATTTAAATTTATAATAATTTAATAAATATAATTACATTAATAACATAAATTAAAAATAATATAAATAAAAATTATTTAAATAATTAATAATACAATTAATTAATAATTTTAACTTCTAAATATAAATTATAAATAAATTTAATAAATTTTATTAATTAATTAAAATTAAATAGATAATATATTCTTTCCACCATAAAGTTGTATTTTCTTTTTAAATTTATAAATTAATAATTTGTTTATAATTTATATTTAGAGGTTAAAATTAATATTAATATAAACTTTTTGTCTTTATTTTTTAATATAAACTATTTTTAATAATTTTATTTTCATTATAATTGTTTTAAAAAATAATAGTAAAAAATATAGGAAGTGGCATTTGAAAATTTGGAGGATTTTTTAAATTAAATAGTCGAGAGTTTACAAGCTGATACAATCAAAAAGAGGTGGGAGGCAAGCCTACCACCACCAACAAAGGTCCAATACAAAAAAGTACAAAAAAGTGCACCAACGATCAAAACTAATCTAGAATATCATCCTGATCATCAATCCATGCTGTCCATCCAAGCTCACCCTCCATCCAAATGATTTTTTTCTGATCCAGAATCTGAGAGAAGAATTCCAGTCTATCAGAGAAGGGGCCTCTGGTAGTGCGCATCTCTTTAAGCAGTTCCTTTAAAGCACCTTCAAAAGCTGCCTGGTTATCAATGATAGAGGCCCATTCCAGCCCATGTTTCATTTCATAGATGAACATCGTAGCAAGCCCATCATGTAGAAATCTTTTAAGTTTTTCTTTCTCGAGCTTCATAATACAATGAATCTGCGAGACAATCTTAAGACGTATAAGTTTCAATTGAAACAAAGTAAGGGTACTATCAGCATCTTGAAATTTGCTTTCATTTCTACTTTTCCAAATAAACCAAAGAATAAGAGAGGAAATAATATTCCATAAAAAGTTAGAATCCTTTTTAAAACCATGTATATTTCCAAAAATAGTATCTAAAACAGAAATATGATTAGGTATAGAAAAACCAAAAGACTTCCAGATATTTCTAGCAAACTGGCACGTAAAGAATAGGTGCCTCAAATTCTCAAGAGCCCTGCAAAAAGAACAATTATCAGTGATACCAATTTGATTTTTAAAAGGAAACCTATCAAGAAGAAGCTGCCATTTAAAATGCAAGATTTTAGGAGGAGTATGAGCTTTCCAAAAATTTTCAAACATTTTTTGCCATTCAAGAGGACTCAAATTCATATACCACACGGTATTTAAATGAAGGATAATAGAGTTATCCTTGTTAAGCACTTTATAGATATCCTTGGCCTTAACCTTATGCAGTAAAGAACCATCATTCCATCTAAATTTAAAAAACCGGTGTGAGTCCACATCACATCTACAAGGAAGGTTAAGGATACTGCGACAGGCATGAGAAACCATATTATAGGTGCGAATATGAGAATCAGGAAGATTGAACTTATCCTTAAAATGCTGCCAACTAGGGAGACTATCATCCTCAAGAAGATCAATAAAACACTTAATACCTTGGCTATTCCAATGCTTCGCAGAGTAGCCCTGAATCATAGCAAGAGGTTTACCATTATGTTTCAGATTCCACCATATGGAACGTTCCCCATGAATCGAGTTAATGTCACTAAATTTAGAATTATATATATATCCCCTCACAAGCTCCCAGGCCTTCCAAATGGATTTAAAGAGCAGGGAGCCTTGGACAGTCACCGAGAATGACCCAGCAACAAGGTCAGCGAATGGCAGATTTTTCCAATGCTTAGCCTGCCTAGGATAGCCATTCTGAATATTATTCCTAATAAGAATCTTCCAAGGTTCCTGACCATCAAGAGCCTGGAAGATCCATTTAGCAGCCAAGGCTATACCCTGCGTTTTCAAGTCTTTAAGACCAAGACCACCACATTTCTTCTCAATATGACACCAACTCCATCTAACAGCATGCTTCTTTTTATTTCCTTTGCCATTTGACCAAAGGAACCTCCTAATGGCCTTCTGGATTTCCAAAATTTGATAATTACTAAACATCCACATGGAAGAATAATATATACTATATGAAGACAAGATTTTTTGATAGACCTGCACCCTGCCAGCAAGCGAAAGCACTCTATTATCCTAGTTATACAATTTCTTAACAATTTTATCTTTGACCCAAGTCCACATATCTTTGAGGGAGGGGGAGATAGAAAAAGGAACCCCCAGGTATCTGACAATCTTGTTAGGTCCACCCCATGAGTACCCGAATCGAGGAAACCAATCAAGTGGTTCCTCATCCCATCCAAGCATAATAGATTTAGATTTAGAGATACGAGCACTAGACATAATTTCAAAAAACTCAATTTTTTGGTTAAGATGTTGAATATTAGAGCATGAAAGTTCCAAGAACAGAGAAGTATCATCCGCAAACTGGATGTTAAGCAAATCAGAGTTATCAGGGAGGAGAATCCCATTAACTTTGGGAGAGATACTGTTATCTCTGGGAACATAATATAAAACATCAGAAGCAATAACAAAGAGGGCAGGAGCAAGAGGGCATCCTTGCCTAATAGACCGAGATAGAGGGATAGGATTAGTCAATAGCCCATTAATTTCAATTCTAGCAGAGGAATCTTTAAGTAAAACTTGAATATATCTAACAAACTCATCAGGGAAGCCAAAGGCCTGAAGAATAACAAGGATATAGTCCCATTCAACACGGTCATAGGCTTTCTCAAAGTCTAAAAGAAACATAGCAGACCTCTGGTTCGAGCCCTTGGCCCAATCCATAGCCTCCCAGCTCGTAACAAGGTTCTCGAGAATATACCTACCCTTAACGAAACCAGTTTGGGTGGGACATATGAAGTTGGGAAGAATATTAACAAGCTGAGAAGCCAAAGCTTTAGCTAAAATTTTGTAGGAAACATTAAGCAGAGTGATAGGGCGCCAATTCTTAATGAGGGACTTATCTCCATCCTTAGGAATAAGTTTAATAATCCCAGTATTGATAAGATTGCCAAGGGTACCACAATCATAAGCTTCTGAGTATAAATCAAACAAATCCTTGACAATCCACTCAATATTAGATTTATAAAATTCAGCAGGGAGACCATCAGGCCCAGGGGCCTTATCTTTTTTAAGCATATTAATAGCATCAGTAATTTCTTGGATAGAGATCCTAGCCCTAAGGATGGAGGCATCTTTTTCATTAATTTTCTTGGGTATAAGCGCCTTACATTGGTTCCTAAGATCCTTCGCTATGCTACTGTCTTCCGAAAGGAATAAGGTTTTATAAAAATTTTCAAAGGTAGTAGCAATCTCATTAACATCAGTGAGTTCCTGATTATCCACAACAATCCTATCAATCCTTTCCTTATTATGCTTTTGCTTAAGATAGTTAAAGAAGAACTTAGATCCCTTATCCCCATGTTTTATCCATTGCTGGCGACTTCTAACAGAAGCCCCAATGGTTTTAACATGCTGATGTCTCCTTAGAGAATCCCTGGCAGCAGAGACCCACTCGACATGGGGAATGGAAAAAGGATTAGCCTGAGCCTCAATTTCAGCAGATTGAAGATGTTCATTTAACAAATTTTCAACTCTCCTATAATTTTTAGCCTTTCTCTGCCCTAGAGTCTGAAACAATTTTTTCCATGAGGAGACATTCATATTCCATTTATCAATTTGAGAAGAGTAATTAATATTAAGGTTAAACATTCTGATCATCTTAACAGCAACAATAGTATCCTGATCATTCAGGAGAGATGAATTAAGAATAAACTTTTCATTATGATGCATACTAGGAGTAAGAGCATTCCTAATGTTAACATTGGCAATGATAGGGAGATGATCAGACAAGGTAGAGGAAGAAACAAGAATAGGAGAATTTTGTTGATTAGGAGAAAAGGAAAAAAAATCAGCATTCACATAGAACCTATCAAGTCTAGAATAGATTCTTTTAACTCCTATCTGAAAATTACACCAGGTGAACCAGGGACCCGTGAAATCTTTTTTACAACCCTGCAGAGGATCAAATAAATTGTGCTTATATTTTCAGCGATCCCAGTGAGTCTTCTCTTGTTGTTTCCAAGCAAAAGGAAGACCACCAAGCTTATCTTCATGATGCTCAATCATATTAAATTCTCCACCCAATATCCACGGGATGTCAGGGAGATTATAAATCCAATCCCATAAAGTAATCCTATCCTTAACCTCATTAGGAGCATATATGGAGCATACCCCGAAGGAGGAGCCATTAAGTTTAATAACAACCCAAACAACATGGTTACAGGGGGAGCAACCAACAGAATCTATATATCTTCCCGAAAAGGGGTTAATAAGTAAAGCAGCACCACCTTTCCCTTTAGGGTGGTTAGTAAAAAATTTAAGGGCATCCCTCCACAGAAATTCTAAGGAGGAATTAAGAGGGAAGTCAACCGCCTTTAGCTCCTGCATCATGAAGAAATCAAGGTCTTTATGCCCCAGAAGAAATCTCTTAATGATAGCCTTCCTATTAGGGGATTCAATCCCTCTAATATTCCAAGAAATAAACTTCATGATGAAGGGGGTAAGGAGCAACCAGTAAGAGGGGCAATCAACTCCCCATTCTTCTTTTTATTTTTTGATCCCAAGGGTCTACCTTTTTTCTTAGATCCATTGGATCCCAAGAGGGTGCCATCCTCTTCCTCATCACAAGTTAGATGAGCAGGGCTTGGTTGGGCTCCAATCATACTAAAACTCCCGCTCATATGAGATCCATCTACAATGTCAAAAATTTCAACAGCTCTGTTATAATTATTATCAATCGAATTCCTCAAATTTTCAGAGTCGGGGCCATCTTTAGCTAAAATAACTTCAATGAAGGAATATTCATCTAGCTTGTTAAGGGCAGAGCTGGGAGGGATGGTGATATTACCATCATTAGGGCACACTCTGCTACTAACCAAATCTACAGACACCTCTTGCATGGTAACATCACCAGCCCTTCCATTAGTAGGACTTTTCCCTTTCGAGTTAAATGAATAAGTAACCCCTCTATCAGTACAAAAACCATCTTCAGTCAACAATGTAGGAGAAGCTAAAGCAGCAAACGGATTAGTTTTCGAGGTAACACGATTTTCGTCAGAAGCCAAATTTTGAGTGCTCTTTTTCCTAGGCTTTTTATTTTTAACAGTTTGGAAACCCTCACTACCCATTAGAAGATTATCTTGTTCAGGGATAGTAGAATTTTGGTGAGAATTGGTTTGATCATTACCCTTAGGAATATCAGAACTTTTCCCAATTTGTGAGCCCGAAAGTTTATCTGGTGTAGGATAAACCTTCGGGGGTACCAACACTAGTTCTCTGTTGTTTGGTACCCCATTATCCTTATTCCCTTGCACAGGCTCTGAGTTCCGCTTAATAATCGGGCAGTTCTTTTGAATATGCCCTTCTTTTTTACACAAATAACAAACATTAATGCCTCCGAGAATTTCCATTGGGCAACTAATAGTTTCGCCATGGATTTTTAAAGAAATTTTTTGAGGAATATCAACACCGGGTTTTAGGGAGATTAATACCCTAGCGTCAAGATTAGAAACCAGTCTGGAGGTTTCATCAATTCTAATAACAGAACCAAAGGGTGCTAATAAATGAGCAAGGAATTTCCATAAAAATGGAGGAACCTCTTTCAGAATCACCCACCGGGGGGAGGACAAAGCAATGATTTCATCACAGATAGCATCTTGAGACCAGGCCAATGCCCTAAATGAGGTTTTACCGACAGTCCAATACTGTCATTTTAGGGCTTCGACTTGGGCCTCATGATTGTTAAAAAACACAATAAACAAACCTTTTTGAATTTGCCTGCAGAAAGATATTTTAAGCCCTAGCTTTAAATTCCACAGATTATGAAACCAATCATCAAGAAATTTCCTAGGAGGACACTTCTCAATATCTACGCAAGCAAAGAAAATTGCAGTGTCACAGAGCCGAGACTTCTCCAGTGCAATTTCCTTGAGCATTGCTTCATTTGGTGAAATGACAAACTCATTCGAGATGTGGGCAGTACCCTTACCTTGCTCGAGCGATCTTTTGCCTACAACCACCTGCACAAAGCGCGCATCAGTGGAGACCCCATGGTTGCTCGGAGCCACCGTTTCAGCGAAGGATTTCCTCAGTGGCACTGAAGAAGGACTAGGGTTAGAAATATCGGCCGGGGGCACAGAAGGAGAGCCAGAGACCTCGGGTAACGCAGAAGACATCATACACTTACCTAATTTATCCAGGCCATCCGAGCCCGTTTCCATGGCAGTAAATGCAGATCTATCAAAATAAATGCACAGGGTAAGGAAGATCAAACCGTAGCCGTAAGGAGTAAAGACACCTCAGCTCAGATCTAGGCTCCCAGACCACGCGTCATCATCCGTGCGACGCAGCAAGCCGGGGAGCTGCCAGAGGACAAACACTTAAGACACTGCAGATTTTCGCATCAAATTTTCACTCAAATACTAGTGAAAAAAGAAGTCACTATGATTATTACTTTCTATTACTTAAAATTTGGAGGATTTTGGATACCAGTATGTGGAGAATTTATAAACTTATTATTGGCTACATCAAGAGTCCAATTGAAGGTACCGTTCACATTTTTTAAACACGTTTAACAAGTGCCACATAGTGGCGAAGTACTTGCCTTTAGTAATTAATTTTAATTTTAATTTTTAATATAAATTTAATCTTAATTTTAATAAATTAATTATAATATATAAGATATTTTAATTAATTATATAAATATATAATTATAATTTTTTATATAATGATAATTGTAGTAATAAATAATTTTTAAAATTATAATTATATAAACAATTATTGATTGCAAATTATAATTAATTTAAACCTTAATTTTAATTTTATCTGTAAATATAACAATAGTGCTAATTTTATTTTATTGATATATATTTTTTATTACATATGATTAATATTATTGTATATATAATATTGTATTATTATATTATACATAAATTATAATTATAATATAATATATTTACAATGTATAATAATTATAAATATAATATTATTATTTTAATTTATATTATAATCTATATTATAATAATAATATATAATAATTTATCTTAGAAGATTATATAATAGAAATATATATTATTTTTATTTAACATTTCAAATTAATTATAAAATAAAATAATTATTAATATTTATTAATGCATAATTTACATATAATAAATTTTAAAATATTTTAAAAATATATATAAATGAGAATAAATATATATTATATTATATCATATATTTACAATATTTTTATTTACATTAGAAAAAATGAGTTATATACTAAAATAAACTCATGTAATATAATTTAAAATTTAAAAATTTTAATATACAATTAATATAAAAAAGAAAAAGATTAATAAAATCCTAATTAAAGATAGAAATAAAAACTGTTTCCAAGCCAAAAACTATGCAATATGGAAGGAGCAATGCATTTTCATTATATTAAATATAAAGTTAAAAATATTGCATCTAACTTTACAAAATATGAAATTTATTACAAAATACAAAATCTAAAACATTCTAATTAGTATAAACAGTTTTATTTAATCACTAGTTAACACTAAAAACTCAGAAATAGATGCAATAGTACTTGCTTAGCCTATCGACAAGTACTAATAACAACTTAAAACAATAATTATTACCCTTGGCTAAACAGTCGAAAAAATGTAGTGACGTGAACATTACATAGCATTTATTAATTAAATTAAAAATCATAAAATTGTAATTAATAAATGCTAAGTAATGATCACGTTGAAGTGATTTTTTTGGTTGCATAGACGATGCCTTTGTTTTTTAAATAAAAATAAATTTCAATTTAAACTGATGCACACCAGTACGAAATGTTTGGCAGGCGCAGACACGCATGGTTTGGCAGGCACCGTTAGTTTGTTAGCTTTGGATAGCTGTTTGTCCAAATGTGATTATTTAGTAAGTAATTGTTTTACTAACAAATTGGTTAGAGTTGGGACAAATATTTGTTAAATAATTGACCACTTTTAGAAGCAACTAGAAACCAACTTGGTTAGGGTTGTTAAGTTGTTTTTAATCTCAGTCGTCGATTGTGAATCGATCTTGGTCATTGGTTTACTAACGAGAGTAGTATAAAAGGGGGTCTAGGGGCATTTGGAGTATACAACCAAGAAGTTGGAGAATGCATCTTGGAGAGCATTTGCAGTGTTAGCAAATGTGTTTGCAGTGATAGCAAGCACTGGGAATAGTGGTGGAGGAATATCAATAGGAGGAATTGGGAGATTGTCTGAGTTCTGCCAGTGAGAGGCAAGGAATTTTGTATCTCTTAATTTGTTGAAGTTAATATATTTTTCATCTACAATATTGGTTTTCCCTTCGGGGTTTTTCCAGGGACAATTGTCTGAAAATATTATGTTGATTGTGTTGTGTATTTCTTTCTGTGTATTTTTATTGGTGAAGTTGCAGTTGTTTTATTTTTCAATATTAGCTATGAATTTATTTTCGGCAGTTAACTAATCTTTATAAGATAGGAGATTAATAATCAGTGACTACAATAGAATTTTCACATGGTATCAGAGCGAAGTTGATGGTAGAAAAGGTTTACCCTAGGAAGGAAAGAAATTAAGGGTTTCTAAAACCTAGTTTGACCTCTTTTGAGTTATTTCTTTGAGATGGTCGTAGCTGGTTTAAGAGATCATGACAGATTGGATGGTGCCTCAAATTTTGGTGTCTGGAAAGCCAGAATTTCTTTATTACTGGAAGAGAATGGTATCAAGGAGTATGTTACCAGTGTTGTAGCTAGACCCTCAGATGCAACACAGCTCACATCATACAAGAAGGACGATGCCAAGGCAAGGAGGATAATCCTTGATGGTGTCAAGGATCATATTGTTCCACATATTATGAAGTTAGATACCGCGAAGAAGATGTGGGACGCCATTCTGAATCTGTACCAAAATGCTACCACCAACTAAAAGCTGATTCTCAGAGAAAAGTTGAAGAATACCCAGATGAACAAGGGAGAAGACATCACAAGTTACCTCACCAGGATTAGACTTGTCAGGGACGAGTTACCAGCTATTGGAGATAGCCCCAGTGATGATGAGCTAGTCAGAATAGCCCTAAATGGGTTTACTAAACAGTGGGATGTCTTTGTTCAAGTTGTCAGTGGACGAGACACCTTACCAAGTTGGGATCAACTATGGAGTGATTTCACTCAGGAGGAGTTTAGACTTAGTCTTGTTAATGGAGCCAACAACAAGAATTAGAAAAGTGAGGTGGAACATGAAAACATTGCCCTAGCAGGAAAGGGAAAATCGAAGAAGGGGTCTAGTAAAGGATCAAGCTCACAAGGTGAGAAGAAGAAGAAGGACCTATCTAAGGTCAAGTGCTTTGGTTGTCACGAGTTTGGCCACTATGTCAGTGATTGCCCAGAAGGGAAGAAGAATGAAAATAAGGGCAAGCAGCAGGTGGCAACTTCAACAAGTGCAGATGATCTCTCTAGTAGATTGGAAGATGAGTTCGCACTCATAGCTTGTATGGTTAGCTCAACCTCATAGAGTGTTTGGTATATAGACAGTGGGGTGTCATTTCATATGACAGGAGTTAGAGAGTACTTCTCCAGTTACAAGGAGGAGGACACCAGTACCCAGATCTCTATGGGAAACTTGTCCAAACTCAACTCAGTTGGGAAAGGGACTGTTCAATTTCATAGGGAGAATGGGAAGATTATTCCCCTTCATGATGTGTTGCATGTGCCAAGATTAGGTATGAATCTGATTTTTGTATCTATTCTTCAGGATAGAGGGTATAATATACTTTTTAGAGGGACACATGTGTTGATCAAGCACAAGGTTTGCAAATCACCTGTATCTATTGGAGTTAGGAGTGGTCGCCTTTATAGGCTGCAATTTGACACTCCTAAGGAACTCATGAGCAATAGTAATCCTAGAGATCTTGGAGAGCTATGGCATAGGAGGATGGGCCATATACATCATGGAGCACTTAAATTGCTTCGTGAGACAGTGACAGGTGTTCCTAAGGCGAGCATAGAGCATGATGATGTATGTAAGGGATGTGTGTTGGGGAAGTTTGCAAAAGCATCTTTTCCAAGGAGTGACACCAGATCTGAGGGTGTTCTTGATCTAGTACATTCAGATGTAGGCAGACCAATGTCGACGAAATCTTTCAGAGGATATGAGTACTATGTTACTTTTATTGATGATTTCTCCAGGAAGACCTGTATATACTTCTTAAAGACCAAGGATGATGTTTTTAGTCGCTTCCAAGAGTTCAAGGCTCTTGTGGAGAACTTGACAGGAAGAAAGATTAAGGTTCTTCGGTCAGATAATGGAGGCGAGTACAAAGGGAATGAATTCCAGGAGTTTTGTACCATAGAAGGAATCAAGAGAGAGTGGACTGTTCCTTACAATCCACAACATAATGGAGTTGTTGAGAGGAAGAATTGGTCCATATTGGAGGCAGCAAGGGCTATGCTACATGACCAGGATATGCCCCGCTACTTATGGGCAGAGGCATGTAGTACAACAATGTACATACAAAATAGGGTTCCATATAAGGTACTAGGTAAGATGACACCAGAAGAGGCCTTCACAGGGAAGAAGTCAGATGTCAGTCACTTCAAGATATTTGGAAGTTTGGCATATTGCCATATTTCAGGTGATACATGTACAAAGTTAGATCAGATTGCAGAGAGGGGGTACTTTGTTGGGTACAGTGAAATCTCAAAGACATATAAGATATTTATACTAGGGACTAAGAGAATTATAGTCAAACGTGATGTCAAGTTCATGGAGGACAAGGCATTCAAGAGGTCTAGAGATTTTCCAGTAGAAGATCAGAGTGAGCAGCCAACAGAAGCTCCAAGGGTAGCTCAACCAAGTCAAGGGTAGCAAAACTCGAGTATAGTTACTAGTACTAGCATAGGCTTAGGCGGTGAGAGTTCGGAGAGTATGGAGCAACTGGCGCAGCAGGATATGCATCTAGAAGATATGGAGGTTGATATTTCATCCTCTACAGCTGGCAGCAGGAACCGTGAGGTTCAACAAAGGGATACTTAGGAGTTAGTGGGAACTCCTAGGAGGAGTACGAGACAAAGGAGACAACTAGCCAAGTTTAATGACTATGTGGCATTAGTCAGCTAGTTGGTAGATAGTGAGCCTTCCAATTATCAGGAGGCTGCACAACATCAGGTGTGGCGAGATGCGATGGTTGAGGAATATACCTCAATAATGCAGAACAATGTGTGGGAGGTAGTGCCTAGACCAACAGATAGGGCAGTGGTTGGATCATGCTGGATCTATAAGATCAAGCACGGTGCAGATGGTAGCATCGAGAAATACAAGGCAAGGTTTGTGGAAAAGGGGTTCTCTCAGAAGGAGGGAATAGACTATGAGGAGACATTTGCTCTTGTGGCCAGGTATACTTCTATGCGAGCTATGATCTCATTTGCAGTACAAATGGGATGGCAGATCCATCAAATGGATGTCAAGACAACATTCCTCAATGGTGAGTTGAAGGAGGAAGTATACATAGAGCAACCAGAAGGCTTTGTAGCACATAGTAAAGAGACCCACGTGTGCAGATTGAAGAGAGCTTTATATAGACTCAAGCATGCTCCTAGAGTGTGGTATGAGCACATTGATACTTACTTGCAAGTAATGGGCTTTGTGAAGAGTGAGGCAGATGCTAACCTCTCTACTTGGTGGTTGGGGGTGAGGTTCTCATTCTTGTTCTATATGTGGATGACTTGTTTCTAACAGGTTCACTAGGGTTCATAGAGGAGTGCAAGAGGGATCTTGCTGCAGAGTTCGAGATGAAGGATTTGGGACTTATGCACTACTTTCTAGGAATGGAGGTGTGGCAAATAGATGGATAAATTTTCCTTGGGCAAGGGAAATATTGCATTGAAATCTTGAAGAGATTCAGGATGGAGGATTGCAAAGCCATGTCTACACCCATGATCACAAATTGGAGGAAGGTAGATACATCTAAGGAGAAGGATGTAGATCCCAGCTTATACAAGCAGTTGATTGGTTCACTCATGTATTTGGTCAACACTAGGCCAAATATAGCCTTTGCAGTTAACTCTCTTATTTAGTTCATGGTGGAGCCAAAGAGAGTGCATTGGACAGTGACAAAGCATGTGCTGCAATATTTGCATGGTATAGTTGAGTACGAGATCAGATATGTTCAAGGTGAAGGTATCAGGTTGATAGGCTATACTGATGCAGATTGGGCAGGGAATACAACAGACAAGACAAGCACTTTAGGGTGTTGTTTCAGTTTGGGATCGGGAGTTGTCTCTTGGTTCAGCAGGAAGCAGAAGTCTATAGCTTTGAGTTCTGCAGAAGCATAATACATAGCAGCTAGCATGGCGACATGTGAAGCTATTTGGCTTTGGAAGTTTCTAGTAGCCTTGTTTGGTCAGAGGGTTGAGACTACAGTGATACATTGTGACAGTCAGAGTTGCATCAAGTTGTCTAAGAATCCAGTGTTTCATGATAGGTCTAAACATATAGACATCAGGTATCACTTCATCAAGGATTGTGTACAACAAGGGGTTGTTCAGCTACAGTACATACCTACAGAGGAGTAGGTAGTAGACATTCTGACAAAGGCATTGGGGAAGGTGAAATTCATCTTCTTCAGAGATAAGTTAGGTGTCGTGCAGAACAACTTCCTCTCTAAGAGGGAGTGTTAGTTTGTTAGCTTTGGACAACTGTTTGTCCAGATGTGATTATTTAGCAAGTAATTGTTTTACTAACAAATTGGTTAGAGTTGGGACAAATATTTTTTAAATAATTGACCACTTTTAGAAGCAACTAGAAACCAACTTGGTTAGGGTTGTTAAGTTGTTTTTAATCTCAGTCGTCGATTGTGAATTGATCTTGGCCATTGGTTTACCAACTAGAGTAGTATAAAAGGGGGTCTAGGGGCATTTGGAGTATACAACCAAGAAGTTGGAGAGTACATCTTGGAGAGCATTTGCAGTGTTAGCAAATGTGTTTGTAGTGATAGCAAACAAGTGTTGTAGTGTTAGCAAGAGGCGCAATGATAGCGCTAGGAATAACAGTGGAGGAATATCAGCAGGAGGAATTGGGAGATTGTCTGAGTTTTGCCAGTGAGAGGCAAGGAATTTTGTATCTCTTAATTTGCTGAAGTTAATATATTTCTCATCTGCAGTACTGGTTTTCCCTTCGGGGTTTTTCCAAGGATAATTGTCCGAAAATATTGTGTTGATTGTGTTGCGTATTTCTTTCCATGTATTTTTATTGGTGAAGTTGCAGTTGTGTTATTTTTCAATATTAGTTGTGAATTTATTTTCGGCAGTTAAATAATCTTTATAAGATAGGAGATTAATAATCAGTGACTACAATAGAATTTTCACATAGATGATTTGATAGGCACTCCCTAATAGGACCAGTGCAAATATTCGACTATTTAGCCAGTGCCTTTAATGAGCTACCAAGTCTTCCAATTCATATGTATACAAGTTGTCAGAGCCACGGGTGATAGTTAGGGCTAAGATGGACGAAATGAAAGGGCAACGTCTAAATCGTAAACTAAAATGCATATCTTATCAAGGGAGACACTTAGTTTTTTTTCAAACTTTTTCAAACTTTTCTTATATATTCGAAGTGTTTTAGTTTACAATTTATCCAATACGCTTCTGGAATGCCTATAGAAGGGCCAAAATGGATCGGATTATACAATTTGCTTCTATTTTTCAATAAATTAAAATTTACTAAACAATTGTATTGTGATTTTAAATTTATTTAATAAATTCAGATAAATTTTCAAGTACATTTTGGCTACATTACAATGCCACTTCATCTGGCATTTTTCCCTGGCATTTTTAATCTATAGCATTTTTTCTTAAATAGATAAAATAATTCTATTTTTTCTCAAAATATTTGACTAACTACATGAACGTGTGAAACGGGTTCTCTTCAATATTCAAAGTAAATCGCAGTGAGAAAAGGGATGATGAATTCTCTCTCAACAATCACTTCAAACATGACTGACATAGCCTAGTGGCCCATTACAAACAGATTCCATTCAAATTGACAAATACAGATGTCATTCACTCATACATTTTACACGGCATGTTGTACAAAATAATAATGTCCATCCAAAACCAATCACGTGCCTTTACACTTGAATGTCTATTCAAGTGTGGAAATTTTCCCTGCTCCGTGTCAAAAGGTTTCGAGTGAGAATTCCACTTTCCATTCAAATCGATTTATAAATTGAATTACTTCCACAAATGTTCCGCACTAGAAAAGACTTTGAGCATTATTGCTTCAATAAGTTTTTAACGCTCTCAAAATTACCTTACAATTACATCATCTTTAGTTTACGCGTGGTTGGAAAACAAAACTTATATTCACACCAATTTTTATTTATGCATGACAATGTCTAGTATATATTCAAAATTTAAAATAAAATTTATTGTAAAAGTAAAAGAATTGTACAAATATTATTTTATACTATTAATTATTTCTTTAAAACAAAAAGTTTTGCTTTATTAGTCCCTGCCTATATATAGGCAGGGAACTATTGTTCCGAGTTGCTCATTTCAATTAATTTTATCTCCAAAAAAAACATATATGCTAAAGTTTTGAATGTTTTAGATTTAAAATTTATTTATGCTCATTAATTACTAATTTCTGATTGGTTAATACATATTTTCCTAGGGGGTAAAATTAATTTTCAATTTCAAAAAATAAGCAAAAAAGATAGGATAAAGTCTGGAAACTTCTATCCTTTGGAAACTTCTATCCTTCCACCGCCTTTGCTGCATGGCTACAAACAATTTTCCAGTTCATACTGGAAACTTCCATCCTTCCACCGCCTCTGCCGCATGGCCACAAACAATTAGGGTTGCTGTTACGCTTCCACTCACAGGCAAAGCTATAGCTGGAGCAGGTCAGTTCAAGTTAGGACCTGGTGCAGGCGCAGGGCCAGTAGATGGAGCAAATACTTGCAAATACTTCCTTCCATTTTGCTCTGTAGACAGGACAAATCAAGTTGTCGTGATGGATATTCGAGGCAATGCATTGAAAATGGAAAGAATGAGAGCATTCCACTGTAAAGATTGCGTGACCCTTCCCGGGCTTCATCATCTCCAAGCATATTGCACATGAGCTCTGGAAGGGAAACCAAAAAATATCAAACTTCCTAAGAGAAAAATCTCCTTATTTTTATTTCTCATCGAGGAAAAGATCAGACAATTTTCTGATACGAAATAGAAATCTCCTCAGCTCTCATTCAAGAAAAGATTAAACAATTTTCTGATGCAAAAATGAAAATTGACACACACAGAGTGACGCACCGAACCTAAAATAAATAAATAAATCATCAGATTTCCTTTCCGGTTATTCATAACAATATTGCATTCACATAATATCTCGTCTACAAATGAAAGTCTCACGAAGAAAAATAAGATTGAAAGTATCAAACTTCCTGAAAGCAAAATCTCCTCATTCCTCATCCAGGCAAAGCTTACACAAGTTTGTGATAAAAGATGAAAAAATTAGACACAAAAAATGACACTCCAAACCTAAAATACAAAAACTATCAAATTTTCTTGCCGGTTATTCAAAACAATATCACATCCACACAATCTCTTTTCTACAAAGAAAAGTCTCTTTTCTTGGACTGCTCTAGCATTACAGCCGTGAGGTTTGAACCGCCGACCTAGGGCTATCAGCACGGCAATTCGCTCTCGGACTCGGACTCCCAACCGTCTGCTGCTGCAAACCACGAGGACTTCCATTATTATTTCCTGCAACAACTCTCGAACCAGCCACGCTTCATGACTCAAATCTCGAACCACCACCAAAATCTTCTGCACTCTCGTCCTCAAGCTCCGGTGGAACCGACGCGCAAACACCAAATCCCAATGCGCTTCTCGCCCTTCTCCATCCAGTGCCCATTTTTCACCAGATGAGAATTCCTCGAAGCCTGATCTTTCCACAAAAGAATTCTCTCTCCCTTCTCAGTACTACTCAAAGCTCATTCTTTCTCCACATCATCCTGTTGTTTGAAAACAGAAGCCCGGGTGCCGCCATTAAAGAACCAAAAATAATGCCTTAAAATAAAAAGGAGAAAAGGGGGAAATTATTGACAGAGGCTTAAATCAGTGGAGGAGAAGCAGCAGGCATGGTGCAAAAGTTATAATGGTTGGAATCCAGAGAGGTCTGAGAGCATGACGACAATTTGTAATGGAGGGCTCGTGGATCAAACAGACCAGCATGCTTTTCGACCGTTCGCCCAGGTGGAGGATCATTGTCGCAGAGTGTGTGCTCCAGCTCACCTTCTTTGCAGTGCGGCTGACATGCTTAGGCCCATTAGGCTGCATGGCAGTTACAGCATCGAGCCCGAGGAACTTTACAGTAAGATGGTTTAACGTTTAAGGATCAAATCAAGAAATATATATTTTTTATTTTAAAAAAGGTTTTATTATGGTTTATGCTGGTAATGATAGAGTGTATCATTTATTGAATCAGTAATTGATTTGAAATTAGTATTGTATATGGAGAATATTTTATCTCTATTCTTTTGTATAGAGGTGTATTGTCAATACTTTAACCTCATGCAGATATGTAGATGTATTAAAATTCAAGCCTACAAAATTATAACAATTGAAGGACTTTAACAGTTAATTTATTCTATTAATTTGTAGTCTTCTAAGCATTACAAAATTATAAATATCAATTATTAAAATCCATATTAGTTCTGTTGAAGTTGAAATCAATTATCAAAGTGGTCAACATAAGATATAATATAACTGGATGGTATATTTGACTTAGATATTTTCATTCCAATGAGTTGTTTTAATGAAAAAAGCCTAGCTTTGTTTTTGTACGTAAAAAGTCTTATAAAACAACATATTACCTGTTTTAAAATTCAAAGCCAACCAAAACATGTACGATTTTTATTGAAGTTTGGTCATGTATTGAATGTGTCCTAAAACTTTTGAAGTTTACATATTGTAGTTTAAAGTCTTTTTTTGATTAAATTATATCTATATTTAGTAGTTTGGACCCTCGATAGTTCAGAAAAAACTTGTAATGCCTAGGCTAAAAAACTATATTGCAGGTTAACAAAGATTTGTAAAGCATTCCCAAATGGTCCAATCATAATGAAAAATTATAATTAATATAACTTATTATAAGTATTTTTAACTTTTATTTTTCTTAATTAAATACATAATAGGACACAAATCCAAAAATACATAAGAGATACTAAACTTACTCTAATAGAGATGTGTGAAATACATTGGAACTCATAACGTGTAATGTCATAACCTTCTTGCTCTTATGCCCAAATCCGGATTTGTTGTTGTTCTTGGGTGTTTCTGATTATCAATAGTTAACTTCAGGAGGAAATGATTCTCAAAATTTAATAATTTAATGGTCGAGTCACAGATTTTTTCCATAAACATGTCTAATTCTTCAGTCACTTCACCAACACACCATCCCAATTAGCACACGCGTCCTCATGAAACCATCCATACCATTTTTCCCTTCCTCAGCCCCATCCATTATTAACTCTCTCGCACTTTACCAAACCGCACCTGCAACAATCTACCCCACCCCACAATAAAACCACAAACCCATATCCAAATCGGTGCCCAAATCAACACTCACTACCCACTCCCAGATCTCTGTAATCTATACACACCATCAATTGAAATCTCCCCAATAAATGTTCCTCACCGCCCTGTACACGGATCTCCAAAAATGGAAACAAAAATCCTCACCTCCAACGGTAAAAAAATATAACTTTTTCCCCTCTTTGAAACACCATCACGGCCGCTCAAAGACACCAATTCATATTTGATGTTGCCTTCCTTGTCTCCAATTTCTTCACCAATCAATACGTCCACCACAATCTAGAAAGAAGGAAAAGGCAAAAGGCTCCAAAGACTGAGAGAAACACGCCGTGCAAAGACCAAAATCTATCATTCAATTTTAACTAAAGGCGCAGACTCTAGCTCCCTCAGAGCTCTTGTTTTTATATAAAGAAATTAAATTTTAATTCGGTTTTAGAAAGAAATTTTAGATTTGATTTTTTTTCATTCTATAATAGTGATATCTCTCACATATTTATATAATATTTTATCAATATAAATACACAGTCATATTATCAATTATATCTTGAATATTTTCATAAAAGAAATTCTCTCAATCAGATAATTCTAATTTAATATTTAAAAATTAAAAAAATTTAAACAAAAATTTGAACTTTGTATATTTTTAAAAAATATATAAGTACATAAAAATCATATATTTTTTATCCTCTCAAAAAAATTATATATAAATGTGAAACAATAAAATATTATTACATCCAAAGATATTAAATGGTAAAACACAAACTCTATACTATCCCTTTTTTTTAAAATTTTTTTAATTAGGGATAGACTTCATATTTTAAATCGTTTGAAGATTCCACACGGTAAGTGTTTTGACAGTGAGGTGAAGCGTGAGTTGAGTGTATTGACTTAGAATTCTCTCTTTTCGGGCACAATCCATTTAACACGGTAAAGTCATTGGTCAAACTGGCGTCTTCTAAATTCTGATAACGAGCTGCCAGGTCTTCCAATCCGTATGTATACACGTTGTGAGAGCCACGGGTGAGAGTTAGGGCTAAGATGGACGAAATGAAAGGGCAACGTCTATATCTTAAACTAAAATGCATCTTTTATCAGGCAATGGCTAAAAGTGTGAAGATTTGCACCTCGTTCCTCGCACCTTTAGTCATTGCCATAGACATACCCATAACATGCCATTCCCTGTTTGTCGTGCGGAAGTAAATCAAATCACGCCAGCGCAGTCAATCAACGTCAGCCAGTGCCGAAGTTAGGTGTCCGCTGCTGCACCAGCTGGGAAAGTTGGCAGGAAAGTTAGGGTAAAACATTATTATGTCGTATGTACCAAAATATATTGCGTATATTTTTTGAGATTTCGGCGGGATCTGAATTTATTTTTGCATTCAATACTTCAACTATATTTGCCTTGGCTCCTCAAACCATTTCGCAATTTTTGTGCTTTGCAACTGCGATTTAAAGCATTGGTTTATCGGGAAGTTTCAGCAGCGAGCACTGGTTCATCAGGAAGTTTCAGCAGCGAGCACTGGTTCATCATTTTTTGAAAGTTGCAGCAGTGACCAAGAGGTAGGTGGTCTATCACGTAATGTGAAATCTTCTATCAGAATTCCTGCTGCTTGCATAAATGAATAATCAACAGGTATTAAAAATGGTTATATTTGCAAGAATGACACTAATTTCTAAAGGTTCTGTTTAGAATTGATGGATTATTGTAAGAATAGCATGTAAGGTCGGCCCTTTCTATTCAATTGAAATGCCAAACAAAATGGAATAGGAATAACACTTGATATTATTAGAAGAAAATGGGTTGTTTGACAGAAGGCATAGTGCTACTCCTCTTACGGATAGATGGGACTAGGACCGATATAATGCCATAAGTAGCTGGTAAGAATCACCCATATATTAGGAAAACTGTAATAACAACGACAAAATTTAGGCCCTGATTTTCTTTGATCCTGCAAGTTTCTAATAGCAAACTATAAACAAGTAAAATAGAGTCCAGGAGCAAATAATGACCGTATAATCATAGTCCAGTAGAATTAAAAAGTCTTTTAATTGTTTTATATTAAGTTACATGCATATTCTATCATTCGTCACTTATATATATATTGAAAATTAATGTAAAATTATTTTCTATCAAATCAAATTATTTGAAATTTCAAATGAATATATTTTCATTACTTGAAATCAATAATATAATTAATAAAGTAGTTAAATTAAATACACAATATAAAATATAAATTAATATTAAATATATTATATAATTAAATATATGATATATAATATAATTTTTGATATATTAAATTTCTATTTTATATAATAGAATTTCAATGTTATATTTACAATCAAAAAAATTTCACAACCAAAAAGTATATAATTCCATAATCATATTATTACATATTTTTCTTTTCTTTTATGCAACTAAATGGTAAAATAAAATGTATATCTTATCTAGAAGACAATTAGTTTTTTTTCCAAACTTCTCTTACATATTTTAAGTTTTAGCTTAGGATTTAGCTATTTTAAGTTTTCGCAAGACAAAAAATCATTAAGAAGTTCTCAAGTTGATTACCATAACCTTTTAGAAAAACCCACACACCCATATTATTTATAATTTATTTTGTGAGTAAACTATGTCCCCTTAATTTAAATAGCTTTATATTTACAATAGAAAAATAAATATTGGAAATACGTTAGGTAATTAATCAGAAAAAAATATTTAATGTATAGTTAAACTAACTCACACTCCTAAGAATTTTGAAATTCACCATGATGAACAATTTATAGTGACCTTAAACATGGCTAGCATTATTTGAGTTATGTGAGAAATTGTATTTGAAAGAGGGTGTGATGCAAATTAAACCTAGAACTGGATCATAAAGCCAACATAGCACTATAAACATGATTTTATGTACAACATTTCATGATATAATCAAGAAGTTTTTAAATCAAAACCAACTCAAATCTCTAATAATATATCATTAATAAATTAATATATAATATAAATTAAATACACAATATATAATATAAATTAATATTAAAAATATTATATAATTAAATATATGATATATAATATAATTTCTAATATATTAAATTTCTATTATATATAATAGAAATTCAATGTTATATTTACAACCAAAAAAGTATATAATTCCATAATCATATTATTACATATTTTTCTTTTCTTTTATGCAATGTCTAAATGGTAAAGTAAAATGTATATCTTACCTAGAAGACAATTAGTTTTTTTTCCAAACTTCCCTTGCATATTTTAAGTTTTAGCTTAGGATTTGGCTATTTTAAGTTTTAGCTAGACTTTCCCTCTTAAAGGTACCAATATAAGCATCAAAGAGATTCTTTCTCTGCTATAGTGGTTTTTATGCTATGAATATAAAGTTCAAACTCCCCTTCACTATCTTTTATAAAAATATTCATTAAGAAGTTCTCAAGTGCCTTAGTGATTACCATAACCTTTTAGAGAAACCCACACACCCATATTATTTATAATTTATTTTGTGAGTAAACTATGTTCCCTTAATTAAAATAGTTTTATATTTACAATAGAAAAATAAATATTGGACATGCATTAGATAATTAATCAAAAAAAAAATTAATGTATGTTAAACTAACTCACTCAACTCACACTCCTAAAGGTTTTGAAATTCACCATGATGAACAATTTATAGTGACCTTAAACATGACTAACATTATTTGAGTTATGTGAGAAATTGTGTTTCAAAGAGGGCATGAAGATGCAATTTAAACCTAGAACATGGTCATAAGGCCAACATAGCACTATAAACATAATTTTATGTACAACATTTCATGATATAATCAAGAAATTTTTAAATCAAAACCAACTCAAATCTATAATAATATACCATTGATAAATTAATATATAATATAGATTAAATACACAATATATAATATAAATTAATATTAAATATATTATATAATTAAATATATGATATATAATATAATTTTTAATATATTAAATTTCTATTATATATAATAGAATTTGAATGTTATATTTACAACCAAAAAAAACTTTTACAACCAAAAAGTATATAATTCCATAATCATATTATTACATATTTTTCTTTTCTTTGATGCAACGTCTAAATGGTGTAAAACATATATCTTACCTAGAAGACAATTAGTTTTTTTTCCAAACTTCCCTTACATATTTTAAGTTTTAGCTTAGGATTTGGCTATTTTAAGTTTTATCTAGACTTTCCCTCTTAAAGGTACCAATATAAACATCAAAGAGATTCTTTCTCTGCTATAGTGGTTTTTATGTTATGAATATAAAGTTCAAGCTCACCTTCACTATCTTTTATAAAAATATTCATTAAGAAGTTCTCAAGTGCCTTAGTGATTACCATAACCTTTTAGAGAAACCCACACACCCATATTATTTATAATTTATTTTATGAGTAAACTATGTCCCCTTAATTAAAATAGTTTTATATTTACAATAGAAAATTAAATATTGGACATACATTAGATAATTAATCAAAAAAATATTTAATGTATGTTAAACTAGCTCACTCAACTCACACTCCTAAAGGTTTTGAAATTCACCATGATGAACAATTTATAGTGACCTTAAACATGACTAACATTATTTGAGTTATGTGAGAAATTATGTTTCAAAGAGGGTGTGAAGATGCAATTTAAACCTAGAACATGGTCATAAGGCCAACATAGCACTATAAACATGCTTTTATGTACAACATTTCATGATATAATCAAGAAATTTTTAAATCAAAACCAACTCAAATCTCTAATAATATACCATTAATAAATTAATATATAATATAGATTAAATACACAATATATAATATAAATTAATACATGATTAATTAATACAGGTTATTTATGTGCATTCATACATGATTTCTGGACATCTGTTCATTTCTGTTGCGCATCCATTTCCTGACGCCACAGTCGCAATTTTCCATTCTGCATTTCCATTTTCTGTCAACTTGCTGCGAATTCATTCAACTATTTCGTGCATACATAATTTTCTACTGTGCATCTGTAATTTCAGCGCATATATACCATCTCATTGCGCATTAGTATCTTTCTATTGTGCATCCATCTTTCCTACGCATTCATTCAATATTCCTGCGCATTCATTGACTGTTATTGTGCATTTTTTTTATACAATAGATACATAAAGTTTTTCAAAGTTATTTGGATTTTTGCTAATCTTTAACAAGTGTCTATTCATTCTAGTAGTGTTTTAGGCTATTTTGCAGGACGTTATTTTGAAGACCCCATTTGCTAAATTTTTTTTTTCTAACAGTTTGATTGCAGATTGCCAAGGGGTTTGCAAAATAAACTACAATCTCGTTTGGGCTTAAAAAAAGACATGTTTTTGCTTTGTGTGTCTTCTTTAGAATAGAATCAAGTGTCTATTGTGTTTTTCTTTTTAAGCTATTTGTAATCCCAAAATTATAACAATGTATCCTCTCCCCTTGCCATTCGTGGATCTTGGGAGTAAGAAAAATTGTTATAATTTTTAGAGGGCAGTCTTTGGTGGGAAAAGAGGTACTCACCCCAAGGAATGACCCAACCGGTAACAGGCTAAAGCCAAGCCCTTCCAAACCGGTATATAAAAAATGCTAGTGTGATTAGTCTCACATTAGACAGGTGTGAATTCGTTGTGGCAACCAAAATCTCCTCCAGTACCCTAGTGGTGTGTTAAAGTCCTACTTAGTAGAGGTGAAAGCCTTGCTTTGAAAGGATTGGGAGAGCCCCCTTAATTGAGAAAATGACTTGATCACAACCACCTGAATGGATGTCCTTATTAAAAGCTTTTATATAGTGGTCAAAAACCTTCTATCTACTGGCTCAAGGAGTCACCCAAACTCGTGAAGACACCCCACAATACTCACGGTTCATGGTAGAGATAGCAGTTCTTTGGGAAGTAATGACCCATTGAATTCGGAACTTGGTGTGCCTGAGAAGTGAGTGCACTGTAAGGAGGAGCCCGTGCCTCCAAGTTCCTAGGCTATCCGCTGTGAATTTGCGTGGCTGGATTTTATTATCCTAGTGGGGATTTAGCAGATATCGTCCTTGCCAACCATAGGATTGTAAGCGTGTTTGTGCATTCATATTAGCATAGTTAGAGTAAAATTATTTTTGTCTTGCATGCATGTGTTTATGCATTTTTCATTTGCTAAAAAGCAGAAAATATCAGAAAATCAGATAAAATTTCCAAATCTTGCAGTTCAAAATAATTAGAAATAAAAACCTACACATTCATATCAATGTGTTGCGCATACATTAAACTATTCTACGCATTTGATAATTTTTCCACGCATCGGTTACAACTTGTTGTGCATCTGTCTCATTTTGTTGCGCATTTATCAATCTATCCTGCACATTTGTTGCTGCACATTTACAACAGTGATCATTTCCACAAACTTTGCAATTTTCAAAATCACTTTTTCAGATACCCATTTTCATCCTTAGTAAGATTTTGGAAAAACATTCAAGTTACACAGACCTCTGATCTTTAGTTTGACCAAATGTTTTCATCACTTTTCATCAATTTTCATCAACCTTTTCTTCACCAAAAATCATCAAATCATTTCTTCTAATCCTTTGAAATTCCAAGTACAATTATCTCCCCATTTTCCTTTCATTTTTATTGTAGGTATATATTGACTGATTCTAAATTGTGTTATTATGTTACCGACAATATCTAAAATCAAACCATTCTAAATAATAATGAAAAAATGATCATTTTAATTTATGTTCTTCTATTATTATGGAACTTCATTAGACTTGTGTTCTATTTATTTAGAATAATTAAAGTGGGTCCTATCATCCATACATACATCTAGTTCCAAGTTAATTTAGGTGTTGCACTAGAAAATTTTACTATAGAAGGTCAACCTTTAAAAATTAGATAATCTAGCACATAACAAAGCAATTAAATAGTTAATTAATGTGTTGAAGTATTTGCATAGGTATTTGACGTTGATTGGCCTTTTTTTATTAAGTATTTTACTTGAATATTTTATTAAGTATTTTAGTATACTTGAAAAGGGTATTAGCTTCACCTAGTGGGCCCATGTTAGGAGTCACTCCCACTTGAATAATTATAGGGTTGTTTTTGTTTCATAGATGCATTTGTCATGTTAGATTGCAACCACCCCACTTGAAGCCAAATAGGGACTTGATCCTAGGTCTACACCACCACAATAGTATCCATAGTCACATAACACATTTAAACACATCCTTGTCCTACATTATTGAATCACTTATATCACCATAAAATCCTCATATAGATCCTCTTGCAATAACATCAAACAAACATTTCAACCATGGAATATGTCATTCTATTTTATTCTTGATATGATGGTGTTTATATGATTTTGATACTAGCCAAATATTTTGTTGAGGATATTAAGATATAGATATAATGGTATCACTATAAAAAAAATTGTACATATTTAAATAATATTTGACTAACAATATTAATATTATTCAGGATGGGTAGAAAGAATAAATGGGAATCACTTTTCAAGTTAGAAGTGCAAGATCTCCCGAACGAAGGAAGTCATTTCTCAAGTTTTGAACTTGAATGGACACCTATTGGAGATGATAGTAACCGACAAATAGACCGGTGTGCTGCTATCCCTCTTGAGAGACTGCCTCACTTTGTTAAAGGAGAAGGTTTATTGGATAGTACAGAAATAATATTTAGCTGTAGAAAATTTGTGGAGAATAATTTGACAGAACCTAATGACCATGACACAAAGATGTATTCAAGGTTTGCCTAGATTTAATAATTTTTTTAAGAATGTCAATTTATTCATTTATTTTATTGATTAATATATATATTTTTGTACATGTATAAACAGTTATCAATGTGCTTTTGGACCAGTAGATAGAAGAAATGCACCAAAAACTAAAGAAAAAATACATAGGTTTACTCAAAAAAGGGGTTGTCAAACCCACTTTAATGTTAGGGTAATGTATGGTAGACCTGATGTTGCAATAATTACATATAATAAATTTAGCCATCAGGATGTTCATGGTGAATTTTGTCATGGAAAGGATGACCTTTCTGGTAATCCAAGAACTAGTGTTGCACCAAGGTTATCAAATGAGTGCAAATCATACATTGAATCATTACTGCTGATGGGTGTAGGAGTTGACACCATATGTGAACAACATTACCAAGATTTTGGTATGAAAATGTTGATGAATAAAAGAGATACCTTTTTATTGAGAAAGGATGTACAAAATGCATGGCAAAGAGTGCATTCCCTACATTCACAAAAAAATGTAGATGATGCAAAAAGTGTGTGTCTATGGCATTTGGAGGAGAAAGATAACTTCTTCTACTATAAAACACCAAACAATGCGGAAAATACTCCATTTATCATAGGCATGCAGACACCGTGGATGCGAGAGATGATGGTGAAACATTCACATGACTCAATCATTGCCATGGATTCTACATTCTCAACAAACAAATATGGTGTAAGTAGATGATCAATGCTAAATTTATTTATGGATCTTAATTCAAATTTTAGCCTAATTTATCCAAAAAATAATGTATCATTGATTTATTCATGTGCAGTATGATTCATATTCATTACTTGTATTTGATGAGCAAGAAGCCGGTGTACCTGTTGCATGGGCCATATCCTCAAGAAATAAAATCGAGGATATAAATGAATGGCTAATAGAGGTTTACAAAAGAGGGAAAGAACATAAAGAAGATTGGCATGTCAATGCATTCATGACAGATGATGCTAGTGCTGAGATTGAAGCAATCAGGTTTTATCAACCTTACTCTTATATGTATAAGAGTGTAATTGTTTAATATTTCATTTACAAAAATAAATGTTTCCTAATTTCTAGCAAGAATTGATTTTTCATTTAACAATCAATTTTGCTAAAATGCAAGTTTAATTTTCTAACTGTTATAATGTAACTTGTAGATCAATCTTTAATTGTCAAGTACTTCTATGTATTTGGCATGTACGCAGAGCTTGGTTGAAGAATGTGTACAAGTAAGTCAAAATTTAATTGAAGTATAGGAAAAGTCACATGCTTAAACATAGCTTGATATAATTTTTATAATCCAGGTTTGCGAGTGATAGGGATGTTGGAGAAAAAATGTTTGATAGATTGGGTGAGATAATGTATGCAATAAGTGACAACATGGACATCATTACTCACTTGATAGAAAAATTCATAGAGGAGTTTAAAGAAGAGAAGACATTTATTGAATATTTTCAAAAAACTTGGTGTCATAATCAGAGACGCATTGGTAAGTTCATCAAAATATCCATAATGGTTTATATGCATTTACATATTTTAACTTGGTTTTGGTGTAAACTAAGATATCATATTTTTTTGTATAGAGATGTGGGCAAAACATTTTTGAAGTTTCTCTCATGCAAACCAAGAAACTAATGCAGCTATAGAGTCATACCATTTTCACATTAAGAGTCGCTATTTAAGTGACCGTTCTAAGAAATGCACAAGGAGAATGGATTGGCTAATTCATACGCTTCTCCATAGGGTAGAGCCATACTATAAAAATAAAAGATATCTGCAGTTATCTGGATTCTTGACTAACTTCAAAAAAGAAAGATATTACATAACTGCTTTGGAGAGATCAAAAGCAATAACCGATACAGACTGTTATCCTCATGATCTTCCTGATACCTTTAAGATAAGAAGCCAAACTGACCCAACAAAATGGTACCACGTTAGGAAATTTGGATCAGATTTCCATGTTTGTGATTGTCAGTGGGCAAAAAGAGGAAACACCTGCAAACATGTGTTGAAGATTTTAGATCTTCTAAAGAGAAACAAAATAAACCAGCAAGATGAAATTGGTGGTAAGTTTAATTTGTGATTTAAGTTCAATAATTATTTGCAATGATTATTATGTTTTAAATCAAAACTAACTAAATTAATTTTATTAAATTATAGATGGTGTTATTTCATTGGCTCATGAAAATGATGAAGTCAGAGGGAGTTCTTGTCATGAAAATGATACCATTGGTAATGTTAATATTTTTACAATCAAGTATTAATTAATTTTATAGTTTTGAACCTAACTAATTATTATTTCAATTATAGATGGTTGCATACCTTCAGGAGATCAAGATGTGCTTGGGGTTGTCATTAGTCAAGCTCAAAGTACTGGTAATTTTCAAAACCATCATTTTATAATGAAGCATTAGATTTTAATTTATTTTTTTTAACTTAGTCATTGTTATATCCATCACAGATGGTTGGAAATCATCTAATACTTCCAATGATGACTTTCAAAATTCAATTGACTACATGATTTCAATGCTTCAAAATTTACCAACTACAGAAGATGAAAAAATCATGCTTAGTCAGTGTGTTGGGAGATTTCAGAAAGACATGCATGCAACTTTTTCTTCATCTTCCAAATTCAAATCCATCCCTGGCTCAGAGAACATGTCTTTGAGATGATTATCACCATGGTTTAGTCCAAGTAAAAGGCATAAATGTCATTTTTCTCATCAAAAGCGTAAAGTCATATCTCAAAACTCAAATGAAAGAGCTCAAGAACATGAAAATTTTCAATTCCCCTTAATAGGATCTAGAAAGAAAAAGAAAAAGGTCATTAATCGATCAGGCATAAAAATACAACAACAAAGAGATGTTATCATGTAGAAAGGTAAGTACATTTATTCAAAAGTATTCTAGTAATTTATCTAACAATAAATCCTCCTCTCATGTATATATGATATTTACATATGTCATTTTGTAGGTCAGAATGATCAAGAAAATAGTCGACGGCATCGATTACCTTTCTCCATTGATCTAAACCAAATGGTGACAGGTGAAATATAAGTTATATATGGTAAATTACTTATAATGATTATCATGGCTTTTTTGAAAAATAACTACATTAATTTTTATTAAATTACAGATGATGTTACTCCATTGGTTGATGAAAATGATGAAGTTGGGGGGAGTTTTTTTCATGAAAATACAATCCAAACTAGAAATGGTAATGAAATTACAAAGTAACAATCAATTAGTTTTGAGTCTTTAGTTTGTATGTTATGAATGGTAATAAAATAATGAAATGCATTTTCATAATTTTTTTGTCTTTAATGCATAAGTTAAGTTTTGAGTCTTTAATATATGAATTATTTTCATATATGTTGTTTTGTTAAATGTGAATGTTTTTGCAGTATCAAATGATCAATACAACAACCAAGATCATATGTTACCCTTTTCTATTGATCTCAATCAAACAATAACAAGTGACACAATGCACAATAGAGATGGTAAGGGAATTGTGTATTCAAATTTAATTATTTCCAGGTCTTCAATTTAGAAATTAATTTTATAACTAACTCAATACATTTGCAGGTGTTGATGATATTTATATGGAGGATCATAGTCAACACTTTTCAGGAAATTGATTGAAGTGATAAGATTGGTTCTAATTAGATGGGGGTTTAATATAAGTCAAGACCAAGAGCTTCTCTATAAGGGATTTTTAGAACTTATTTGTATTATTTTATCATCCAAATTTTACTTCCTTGGTTTTGTGTATTTGTTCAATGGATTTGATTTTGTCTTATGATGATAGGATTATGATGCTTTGAGTTTTGGTTTTTGTATTATAGTTGTTCATCATCTTGATGTGTTTATGTTGTCTCCAACTTAACATTTCATTAATTTAACATGTAGCATTTGATTTAACTTTAGTATTGTAATAACACAAATGTTGAAGTAACATATATACATATGGTTATAAATAACATGGTCAAATTAAGCATTTTTTTTCTAACATATACGTGTATGGTTAAAAATCACATGACCAAACTAGAAGCATTTTTTGTTATCATGGTGCCTTCTTTCCTCTACTATATTCTAAAATTTATAGGATCACTAATATTGAGCTGACTAAAATTTGAAAACTGCCTAATTAAATTGTATCATTATGTTATCCACATATCTAAAATTAAATTATTCCAATTATAAACAAAAATCTATCAAATACTTTTATTGAATTTAATTATCCATTTTGTCACATGATGATATCTTTCATTTCTACTAAAAAATAATTTAATATTTTTTTTTTGATTGATAAACAGCCGAAGCCTTGTATTATATTTATTAATAAAAATAACTTTTACATGTCCACCGTTCAAACAGGCACTAGTAGGAAAGAACGGGGAAGAAAACCTCCAGTCTTGCCCGAGACATAAGTCCTAAAATTACAAAATATCATAAGGGCATACCCTTATTTTGAAATCTCAAAAAGTTCCTTAGATTACTAATGAGATGATATAAGTACAATCGATCCTTTATAAGGATAAACACAAGATTTAAATCTATAGAATGAACTGGCTTATTTAGTGGAGAGACGATGCCGACTAAGAGCCCTTTCTTGCTTTTGTCCTGAAAACACCACAACAAGACCACAAGACAAGCTAGAAAGAGATTGTTAGAAAAGTTAACACCACGAGATACATATCCTTTTTATAAATCCTTGGAGATTAATATTGATGAAATTATAATGAAAGGGGTTAAAAAACTCTAGGTAAAGCCTAAATCAACCTATGACAACAAGAATGAGCAAAAAAACCACTATGGAAGAGTCAAGAAGTCAAAAAGCCCATAGTGCGGTAAGCCCAAAGAACCAAACCTACTAGAAGGGAAAACCAAAAAGAAAAGCCTCAAGAAAATTGTAGAGGTTAAAATTCACCAATTAATACACTAGTAATAGAATTAGGTGAATGATTTCTTAATTAGGTGAATGTTAATTCTAAATTTTAATATTAACTTGGCATAGTAAGGCATCTTATCTGGATGACCCTTAATTTAAGCTACATGATAAATCCGACAAGGGAAAATAAATAAGATAGAGATTGATAAAATTATGCTCACTAATAAATGAGAAGGCTATATCTTCTAAATATTATTTATTTTGATAAAATTTGAACCATCAGCCCCTAAATTTGCTAGTTTGTCTGCTTTAATGTTGCCTTCTCTAAAAATGTGAATTAATTGAAATGTCTCTAATTTTTCCAAAAGTTTAAGAATTTCTTCTAATTTTGAATTTAGGACCCAATTAGGGGTCGATCTTTTGCGTAACGCATTGATGACTATCTGTGAATCTCCTTCAATAATGCTTCTAATTCAACTAAGTTATTTGAAGTAGGTTTAATGAGCTTGGCTCTTTTCAAAATCCATTCCCCTACTTCATTATTAATAATACAACCTATGCCTGATAGTCCTAGGTTGCCCCGGGATGCACCATCGAAAAATAATAATTTAATATTATTGTCAAATAATTTTAGATATATAATAGTACATTAATATTTAATTAAAATAAGTAATCTAAGTAGATAATCAATAATATTTTTTATTTTTTATTTATTTATTAATTATAATTATAAAAATTTAAATATGATAGATTAAATAATCAATCAATTGAACAATTAAATTATTCACGCTAGCGTACGATTCCACCATAGGACCACTGGTCTATTTTAAGGGGTTGCAGATTAAATTTGACAGTTGCGTGACCATGCTTATGGGTTTGACCAAACCCTAACCCTAATGCTAACCCTTACCATGATATAAAACTTAACTCGAAATGCTAACCCTAATCATAATCCTAATCATATTAATATATTCAGTGTGTTACATGTGTGGTGGTGTATCGACATATTTTATATATAGGTTATATATTTGCTAGTAGATAGAAGTTATGGTATTGCAACAAATAACTTTTATTATTTATTTAAATTAGTAGTAATAAAAATAAAAATAAACATATTGTATTTTTTTTATGTAAGATATTTAAAAAAAATATATACTTCAATATATGTTTTTAAATTTATGTAATATAATTTTTTATAATAATGTATCTAATAATTAATTAAAATCAGCTAAAAATTATAGATAAAAAATGAGAAAATATATAATTATTTAAAATTATGATATAAAATTAGAAAAATAAATAAATTACTTGTAAGTATAAATAATAAATACATTATAATAAAAACATATATTTAAATTTTTTAAAAACATACATTAATTTTAAAAAGAAGTTTTAATTTAATAAATAAAGACAAAATACAATAAAATTTAAATTAATGCATAATAACCGTATAAAATAAGTAAATAAATAAATAAAAGTTTATAAAAGAAATGTTCAAAAAATAAAAGTTCACAAAATAAATGATGCGGGGAACGAGGTGCAGATAGGCGGCAAATGGTGATTGACGGCTGGCTGACGTGATTTCATTGACCATAACGATATCACTTCCTTCCACAGCACATCGCAAGTCCGTACAAGGTCGGATGCCGCATGGCAAATAACTTCGGCGCTGGCTGACGTTGATTGACTGCGCTGGCGTGATTTGATTTACTTCCGCACGACAAACAGGGAATGGCATGTTATGGGTATGCCTATGGCAATGGCTAAAGGTGCGGGGAACGAGGTGCAAATCTTCGCACTTTTAGCCATTGCCCTCTTATCAAGGGGGACACTTACTTTTTTTTTCAAACTTTCCTTGTATATTTTACGTGTTTTAGATTACCATTTATCCAATACCCTTTCGGAATGCCTATAGGGGGCTAAAATGTATTAGATTAGACAATTTGTTTCTATTTTTTCTCGCATTTTTCCTTATATTTGATTTATAGTATTTTTTTTAAATAGATAAAATAATTATGTTTTTTTCTCAAAATATTTATATAATAATATAATTTTTTAAATTATGAACAATTTAAAAAAATATAATTTATTATTTCACATTGTAATTGATACTTTTATTTTTATATTTTAAAAAATTATTTCCAATTCAAAAAGTTAGTGTTTGTTTTTTATAGTTTATATCTAAATTTTTATATAATCATTTTATTATTGATAAATTTTTATTATTATATCTTAGATTTACTATGATATCATAATATTATATTTTAATTTTTTAAATATTTAATATAATGATATATTAAATATAAATTAGCGAGTCTATTTGGTTTGTGGGTGATTGCATATACTTCTAGGAGGACTAGTCTGCCTTCGCTCATCCCTTCCTCTCCCCAACTTGGTAGTTGGTAAGACCAAGGTAAGAATAGGTTAGGCGTTGGGCAAAGTCACAAAACCTAAGCATAATGATATGAGTACATGGTTGAGATACCTCCTAGGTTAACACACACACATGTGTGTGTGCATATTAAAATGTAAAATTATAATATTTTAAATTTATTATATAATATATTACATTATAACATATTGAATTATTAATTTTTTGTCCCACTTTGCAACTCTTGCTGATTCAAATTTCAAACCCTACAACCTCCCATGGTGTTTGGTGGAGGGGGGACATGTTCCCCTACCTAAGGAACCTCTTCCTGATATTGCACATGTGTCACCCAATGAGGGCCCTATGGACAAGGTGGATGGTCATTTTGTAGTAGCCCTTGAATCCAATCAGGGATACAATGACAACATTCTTGTGGATTATTTTTTCCTTCAGAATTACCATAGATATGGTTAGGAAATGGACATCACTAAAATGAAAGTTGAAAGGGAGTGGCATGATTAGCAGCTTTCTTGGTGCTCTATTCTTGTTCAAATTTATTGCAGTGGACGGTTGGTGATCATTTTGGGATCATGGGCTTATGGGAAGCATTATCTCTCACCCTACAAGAGGAAATCAAGTTTTGATCTTGTAGGGAACTTAAGCAAGATGGTGACTATGTGTGTTCGCATGTCTTGACTCCCATTGGAGTTTTAGGATGAGTAGATTTTCAGATGGATTGGAAGTACATTTGGTCATTGTGTCTCTACAAATGATGTGACCAAAGAGAAATATAGGTTAGCCTTCTCACTTCTGTGTGAATCTTGTTGTTAAAGACTCTTCCCAATTTTGTCACTCTATAATGTAAGTTGGGTAAATGGACCCACACATTGGCCTATGAAAATGTAATAATATATTGTAAAAAATATTCCAAAAAAGGACATTTAATAGATAAGCATAAAACATTAACCCCACATAGAAACCTTTGAAATAGAAGGAAATTTTCACTTTGAGGGGTGCAACTATGATTTCTTATTCTGGTAGGGAAGGCTCGAATGCAATGAGTACCCATTTATTGAAGGGATTCTAAAGTTGATAGAAACTCCCAATAAGAAAATATAGGGGGGTCAAACAGTTAATACCCCTAAAAGGGAATCCCTACTAGAGGAAAGGGAAATTCCCCATCCTACTATTCTAAGAAAGTCTATAAGGTGTTATGGGAGGTCCTTATGCCTACCACTCTAGGAAACTACCAAATTGGAGAGGAATGTGGAACACCTAAACACCTATTTACGGATTTCATGTCCCTCTCCTCACTTTATAAGATTTCCCCATTAGGTTCTTCTACAAGTGGTTATCCTCAAATGGATGATGAAGGTTGGATGACTCAAAAGTGGAAGAATCTAGAAATAAGAGGATTGGTGTGGATCCAAAGCCTAAGAGTGGAGGTCCATCACAAAGACTCACTAGGCACAAGGAAATTGTAAGGAAAATCACCAATGGAACACAAAGGACCTTAGACTCGACAACCAAAGATAAACAATGAGGTTCCTCTCACGGAACATGATGGCTTGAATAATTCCCAAAAATAATATTCCCTAAGGAAATGTACTTTTCAGAATATGATTGATATTTTGTTGTTAGAAGAAGCTAAGATGACAGAGTACACTCCTTTAGTACTATTGTGGGAAGTATTTATCTGGGCTCCTACTTCTTTATAAATAATTCTAATGGAGCTTTTGGGGGAGATTTTACCATGTGGGATCCAATGAAGGTAGGAGGTGTTCTTATTTCTTCCTCAACTAGTTTCTTTACAGTTAAATTGGCTTCGTAAAGGGATTCTTGGTTCCTTGTTAATAAATGCTTATGTTCCTACCTCCCAATCAAGTAAAAAGTGATGTGTATGTGATTTTTGTTGTCATTAATGCCTGACATTGATGTCAACATATCTACCTAGCTGATGAGGTTTGAATTGTGGTATACCATTAATTCTGGTTAATGAGGATTTTTGTTTTGGTGGAATGTGCATGGGAGAGCATGCTGGGATGATCTATCTTTGACCATTTTTTGTCTTGGTCCCATTCATGGTGTCATGTGCTTAAATTTAAACTTTTAGGTCAAGACTGATCTGGTTATTGGTTAAAGAGTTTCAAAGTTACCATTTTTATTGTAACATATACTTTCCTATTCATCGGCTCTGAATGTCATGAAGAATGTGAAGCGTGTTGATCTGAGAAAGGAGGTATTGTGTGGTCCATGTTTCATTCCTTACCACTATGGGAATGATTCAATGTGACTTATTTAAATTGTGAACATTAGGCCAACTTGGATTTTATATGAATCAATATATATAGAAGATGATTTTGTTTATTATATATGCATGAGAGCGTGTGAAGATGAAATATAACTGAGAAAATTTTACTCTTTGTGTGAGTGTGTGTTATAAAAGGCAACAGACAAGTTCTAGTTACTTTTGTGGTGGATTTATTGTTATCATTATTATTTTTTTGCAGTTAGCTAGTTTCCATAGGAAATAAGCCTCTTGTATTGGTAGTTAGTCATTAGATGTGATAGTTGTTTTGTATTCATAGAAGTGAGCCAAATCCATATTCCTTTTAAACCCACAGTTCATATTCCTTTTTATATGCAACTAACTCCCATTATTTATTTTGGCTTTTTTTTACATGTGATGGTGAGAACATGAATTTTTTAGTCAAGCCAGTAGGGGTTTAATGCCACTATTAAAATGACCTAATCTACTCTGATTTTATTTATATAAATTACTTATAGCCACAAAAATAATAGAAAACTTACAAATAGTAAAATAGAAAACTTACAAATAGTAAAATATCAAGACACGGAGAACATTTTGTAACAAAAGTACTCCAAATAAATTAGTATCTATTATTTTAGCCTGAGGCAAATGAGAATTTATTTAAAACATTGATTTTTCTTCGAGAAAGCCTAGATTCAGCCCCATACAATCCGGTCTTATAAATTAAAGACTTTGATTCTAGTAAGACACTCACAAAAGTTAAGCTATCTTACTCGAAAAATACAGTAAAGTTTCTCAAAACTCAAAATGACTTTGAATGAAAAATACAATTCAAACTTTTTTTGTTAAAACATAGTAAATTGGAAAGAGGAAATCTCGTGACCCTGCCAAAAACTCCAAATGCAAGGAAAGAAAATATGGGAAAAACTGAATGAACCACCAAACGCGGTGTACGCAAATACATATCTCCTCGGTTTAGAAAAAAGACAAAGGTAGTACGAGCCAAAATGTCTTTTCCACTACCCTGCCTTTCTAGCTTCTTTACTGCCACTTCTGCTTGTTATGACATCTAAGAATAATGGTGAAGCATTTTGTAACTACTCAATATTATTCATAGGATAATACACATAATACTGAAAACCTCACTACACATGTCCGTTGCTATTTGTATTCCTGACGATGCATTTACTCTTCAAGCTATTTTCACCTTATTTTAAATGCAATAGCGATGGCATGGATAGTCAATAGTCAATTGTAAAGCTGGCAGCAAAATGTGAAAGTTTTCTTGTTTCTTACACCATTTTTTGGATGATCTCATATAGGAAGTTGATGCCACTATAGTTTACATTTTGACAACTTTTATGGCAATTGAATTATCATTCTTTTAACAATATATTTATATTTAAATTTTCAATAAAATTATATTCAGTTGGATAAATTTAACTAGCTTATATATATTTATATATAATATGCCGAGAGTAATCCTTCTGAGGCTCCTATTGCACCTTGCAATTTAAAGAAAATAGGCACCTCGAGAAGGATTACTCTCGACATATATATATATATATATATATATATATATATATATATATATATATATATATATATATATATATATATATATATATATATATATATATATATATATATATATATATATATATATATATATATATAAGCTAGTGGTAGTTACAGTGCAACATAGTAGACATTTTAGGAATTGTAATGTTTATGTGTGTGTGTGTGTGTGTGTGTGTGTGTGTGTGTATAATTAGGTTTAATGTTGTAAAATAAAAAAAATACTATATATATAGTTATAAATTATAAATTATAAATTATTAAAATTATTTGATTAGGGTTAGGGATAGGGTTATAGTTAGGGTTAGTAAGATATTTTACGTTATGACTTAGGGTTTGAGTAAGAGTTATGGTTAGGGTTAGGGATAGGGTGAGAGTTAGGGTTAGTAAGATATTTTACAGTATGAGTTAAGGTTCAAGTAAGAGTTAGGCTTAGGCTTAGGGTTAGGGATAGGGTGAGAGTTAGGGTTAGTGGGACATTTTAGTGTATGAGTTAGGGTTCGAGTAAGAGTTGTAATTAGTGTTAGGGTTAGGGATAGGGTGAGATTAATGATGTGGTTAGGGATATGATGTTAGGTTTAGAATTATGATTACTATCATATTTAGTGTAACATTAAGGTTTAAGATTAGGGTAAGGGAATAGGATTAGGGTTACATTTTAGGAATTGTAATGTTTATGTATATATATAGTTATAAATAATAAATTATTAAAATTATTTGAAATCAGGTAAGAGTTAGGATTTAGTAGGTCATTTTATGTTATGACGTAGGGTTCGTGTAAGAGTTAGTGGTAGGGTTAGGGTTATCGATACGGTGAGAGTTCAAGTTAATAGGATATGTAACGTTATGATTTATGCAAAAAAGTAAGAGTACATTACAGTTAGGGTTGGGGTTACGATTAGAGTTATGATTAGTATTATATTTAGTTATTTCATGAGGGTTAATCATGGGTTAATGATGTGATGCACAGTGATATGTTTGGATTAGTATTAGGGTTTAAATAAAAAATAGTATATATATATATATATATTTAAAATGATAAATTATTATAATAAGTTGACATCGGGTAAGAGTTAGGGTTTAGTAGGCCATTTTATGTTATGACTTACGGTTCAAGTAAGAGTTAGTGGTAGGGTTAGGGTTATTGATAGGGCAAGAATTCAGGTTAATAGGATATTTAACATTATGATTTATGCAAAAAAGTAAGAGTACGTTATAGCTAGGGTTAGGGTTACGATTAGAGTTATGATTAGTATTATATTTAGTTATTTCATGAGGATTAATCGTGAGTTAATGATGTGATGCACAATGTTAAGTTTGGATTAGTATTAGGGTTAAAATAAAAAAATAGAATATATATTTTAAAATGATAAATTATTATAATAAGTTGACATCAGATAAGAGTTACGGTTTAGTAGGTCATTTTATGTTATGACTTAGGGTTTGAGTAAGAGTTAGTGGTAGGGTTAGGGTTATCGATAGGGTGAGAGTTCAGGTTAATAGGATATTTAACATTATGATTTATGCTTGAAGTAAGTGTACGTTACAGTTAGGGTTAGGGTTACAATTAGAGTTATGATTAGTATTACATTTAGTTATTTCATGAGGGTTAATCGTGGGTTAATGATGTGATGCACAATGTTAAGTTTGGATTAGTATGAGGGTTAAAATTTAAAAATAGTATATATATTTTAAAATGATAAATTATTATAATAAGTTGACATCGGATAAGAGTTAGGGTTTAGTAGGTCATTTTATGTTATGGCTTAGGGTTTGAGTAAGAGTTAGTGGTAGGGTTAGGGTTATCAATAGGGTGAGAATTCAGGTTAATAGGATATTTAACATTACGATTTATGCTTGAAGTAAGAGTACATTATAGTTAGGGTTAGGGTTACGATTAGAGTTATGATTAGTATTATATTTAGTTATTTCATGAGGTTTAATCGTGGGTTAATGATGTGATGCACAATATTAAGTTTGGATTAACTTATTAGGGTTAAAATAAAAAAATGGTATTTATATTTGAAAATGATAAATTATTATAATAAGTTGACATCGGATTGTTAGAGTAGTCTTATGTTAGCTAATAATTAAATCATTTAATTATTAGTTTATCATACTCTAGGCTTAAGTTTCACTTAGGCGCTTTATAATTCTTTAGGGTTTTAGCCTTTAGGGTTTCGTGTTTCCTTTTATAAGGATTCACTTCTTTCATTTCAATAAGGAGATTGTAATTCATTATTGTTGTTAATAGAAATTCATTCTTGCAACATGCTTTTTCAGTCTCTGGCCTTTTGGCCGCCATAGCTTCTGTCTTCATTCTTGTAGCAGTCTTTGCATGCAGGTGTTCTTGGGAAGATTTGATGCTTATCAAATCTAACATGGTATCAGAGCTCTCCTGTTGTTCGCTGTTCGAGTTTCGTTGAAGCACAAAGGGTTTCAGAAGTTTTTTTGTGGATCTGGGGGGGAGCCGAAATTTGGCTCACCTTGGGCAAAAACGGACACCACCATTGTGTCCGGAAGGCCCAAGAACCCCTAAATCCATATAAAACTTGTCCATTTTGGACACAGTGGCATCTGAGGCAAAATTTTTTTGCATACCAGGGCCGTACGGCCCTGGCACGCACTCCGAGGTGGGACACGGCGATTTTTTTTAAAAAAAATATATATATTTCAGGTTTTTGGGGCCGCCGCCCAGCGGCCACCCCCGCGCCGCCCCGCAGCCACCGCAGCCGCGGCCTCCTCCCGGCTCCGCCGCCCTCCGCGGCCCCCGCCACCCCGGCTCCGCCACCCCGGCTCCTCTGCGGCCTCCTCCCGGCTCCGCCGCCCTCCGCTGGCTTCTCCGCCCGCCCTCCGCGGCCGCCGCTCCTCTGCGCCGCCCGCCCTCCGCGGCCCCAGCTCCGCCACCGCCGCGCCGCCCGCAGCCGCTTTAGCCCTGCGGGAGGTCACATGGGTGACCAGGGGCTGCGGCCCAGCCCCCGGAGCGCGCCATGCGTCCGGGGGCCTAATTTTTTTAGCCCCTGGGGCTTAAAACTTGCCTTGGTGGGTATTTTGGGGGTACTTGGGCCTTTTTCGCTCTACAGGGAGCATACGGGGGTCTTTTTCTGACTTCTTTATATCGTCGGAAAGCTCTTTCCGAGCTCTTTCCGATGAAGGAGGTTAGGGTTTTGGGTTCTGCCGTTTCAATAGTGTTTTTTGCTGTTGAAGTCTGATGTCTCTTTTTGCCTTTCGGGAGTCATATCTGGCTCATCCGGACTCCTTTTTTGGCAAACGAGATATCGTCGGAAAGCTGATTCTGTGTACTATTCAGTGGCAGAGGTATTTCTTCCAGATTCTACTCAAGGTTTTCACTCCTCCGAGTTATGCAGTTTATGCCCTCTGGTGGTGTGCTTGGTTCTACAGGTCCGGGGATCTCTTCTTCTGGTTTCTTAGTGCACTCTTCTTTCTGATGTCTCTTTGTTCTGTAAACGCACTGAGATAAAGTGCCCTCTTCTGCATTTCTGGGATCTTTTTCACCTGGTTCAGTTTTAGTATTCGCACTCAGTTATAAAGTGCCATGGGGGGATTCTGATGCATTTGCCACTATAGGCGCATCCACTCTTGTCAAGTGAGCGTACCTTCCACGACATTAGCCCATGTAGACTGTGTCTATGACACCGCCCTTTATCCTGTGTGTGTGCTTCTGTTGCACTGTTGGTGTTCCTGGTTCTTCTTCTGCAGCTGTTTCTGGCATCGCATTTCCGTGTTCCTGTCACCTCTCCCAGTTCAGCATTATCGGGGGGTTCACCTGTTGGTTCTATTGCTTCCTGGTTCGATTGATCAGCTCTTCAGACACTTGTCTTCTCTACCTGGTCATGCACTTCAGTGGGGGTTCCAGCAGTATCTTCTGACAGAGTTTTCAGACATGCTTCAGAGGAGTTTCTTGCTCTCTTCTTGTTCCTTTCTCTGGGACATCTTTTGCTTTATGTTTGGGTACCTGATCAGGCCTAGTTGCCGGGACCCATCTTTCCTGCTTTCTGCAGTAGTTTAGCTTTTTTGCTTCTCCCTAAGTTACACTTAAGGGGGGGTGTTAGAGTAGTCTTATGTTAGCTAATAATTAAATCATTTAATTATTAGTTTATCATACTCTAGGCTTAAGTTTCACTTAGGCGCTTTATAATTCTTTAGGGTTTTAGCCTTTAGGGTTTCGTGTTTCCTTTTATAAGGATTCACTTCTTTCATTTCAATAAGGAGATTGTAATTCATTATTGTTGTTAATAGAAATTCATTCTTGCAACATGCTTTTTCAGTCTCTGGCCTTTTGGCCGCCATAGCTTCTGTCTTCATTCTTGTAGCAGTCTTTGCATGCAGGTGTTCTTGGGAAGATTTGATGCTTATCAAATCTAACACGGATAAGAGTTAGGGTTTAGTAGGCCATTTTATGTTATGACTTACGATCCAAGTAAGAGTTAGTGGTAGGGTTCGGTTTATCAATAGGGAGAGTGTTCAGGTTAATATGATATTTAACATTATGATTTATGCAAAAAAAGTAAGAGTACGTTACAACTAGGGTTAGGGTTATGATTAGAGTTATGATTAGAATTATATTTAGTTATTTAATGAGGGTTAATCGTGGGTTAATGATGTGATGTACAATGTTAAGTTTTGGAATTTAGATTGATTATCCTATTGTTATTCATTGTGACAACACTAGCACTATCGATATGTGAAAGAACCCTGTGATGCATGCAAAGACAAAACACATTGAGATAAAATATCACTTCCTAAGAGAGAAAGTTGTAGAGAAAAAAGTAAAATTGGATTATGTGAGCATAAAAGAACTGCTAGCAGACATTTTTACAAAGCCTTTACCGAAGGATACATTTGAGTATCTTAGGGAGAATCTGGGATTAATTCCCTTCCCTAGATCTGATTAGAGTTTTCAGTAGTACATCAATCCTTAGTGACTGATGAATGGTTGACTACTCTACTTTAGGAGTAGTACCCGTGCTTATTTGTTTTGGCACCCTTTTCCATTGATGTCAAAGGGGAAGTATTTATATATAGTCATGAAAAATAAAACATTTGAGTATGAAGTAAGGGGGAGTATGCAGTAAGAAGATGTAGTAGTTGATATTCAGAGCATTCATCAGTAGATGGAGGATTCATCCTTGGGGGAGTTTTTTTGAGGAAATGGATAATGTTATAAAATAATTGTACATTTGGATTGGTGGTGTTTTTCATTCCATATGTTTCCATCAATGCCAAAGGGGGAGATTGTTGGAGATTTTCCAGCAAGTCATTTTTTACTGTATGTTTGTCATTGATGACAACATATGGTAAGCAACATGCGTTGAAGTCTTCTGTAGAGATCCTTGAGCATATGTTTCCTAGATATGTTATCAACATGATATCATAGACACAGGTTGATTCTGAGTGCAGACAGTTGTGTAGTTATTTGTATCAATAGTATTCCTAACAGTGATACAGGCAAAGCTTTGTATGTGATTTTCAGTATGGTTATGATGGAGCCTTGCGCGTTTATATTTGTCTTATAAACATGTTTATGATGCTATATTCATGGACGCAGAGTTAGTTGTGAAGTTGAAGTTGAGTTATGATGTTTCTATTTGCCAATTACAGTTTCTTGAGATTATCTAATGCAGCCGACAATGGTTATGTTATTTTAGTAGTTGCGCCTATCATTTTGATATGCGTGTTTGGTTTCATGTTTGGTGATGAGTTAAGAATGTTTGGTTAGGAGTGCATAACTGATGCAGGAGCATCCTGGGTGTAAGAGCAATCTTGCATCACCCAAAAATATTTTTGGTTTCTTTTCAATAAGGGCTATCTTGTGTAGAGCTGCTATTTATGGAAACTTGCTATTTTTAGTAAGTTGGTCATACAATCTCAGAATGTTCTGATTTCACCTGTGGAGGTTCATCTTAGTCATATCAGCCTACTAGTAAAGTTTCATGGCTAGATCAGGTCTAGTTTTGAAGATACTGAAGATTTTCGGTATTGGTAGCAGGGTACAAAAACTTTGAACTCAGTTTTGAAGGTTTTAGAGGCCCCAGATGAGATTGAATTTTTGGCTAAATGAAGCTTGTTTATTTCTAGTGTTGTAGAGCTCCTCACGCCCTTTCTGAATTGGGGTCATAATAGTCAATCGGGTCAACGGGGTGATGACTTATGGTCTCTGGAAGTTGGGCCACCTAAAATGGTGGAAAATAATTTTCCTTCAAAATTTTGGTTTCGGTTTCAAAAGTTATTTTGAGCCGACTATGATGTAATAAAATGAAAAATAAAATAATTCTAAGTTTGGTCGGCCCTAAGGGCTAAATTTCTAGAACCTTCTCGGGCGGTGGAAATTGCCTATATAAAGAAGGCTCGTAGTGTTGTTTAGGGCAGTTCTGGGTAGATCTAGGTAATGATTTGAGGCTTTGTCCTACAAAATATTGTAAGGGAGATGCCCATGTGGCTTTGCATATTGTAATTCTAAAATTTGTAATTCCACACTTGTGGAGATAATAAGAAGCCCATTTTTTGTTCTTGCAAATTGTTGTTGTTTCTCTATTTTTGTTATGTGTTTGTGGTATTAATGGGAGCACCCTTCATCAATAACATATTTGAGCATGAGAATAAAGTTTTAGTTAATTTGGTGGAGCCGACTATGTGAAACGATGCGTCTACTCATATTGAGTTGCGCGGTCCTATTTGTGTTGCGTGCTTGGATTAGCCATTGGAGATGTTATTGAAGAGTTATATTGTTTCTCTATTATGATTTCAAGGAAGTTCTAATAGGCTGACTTGATTATATCATTTGGAGAAAGATAATTATAGCCAGTCAGTTGTGATTGCTAAGTGTGATTGTGAGAGAAGAGCAAAAGATGCGAATGTACTGAGACAGTCAATCATCAGTTGAAGATCTATGTGAAGAAGAAGAGAGTATATTCTATTCATTGGATTTGATCAAGACAACAGGTATACTTTCCAGCTCACCAAGATCCACATATAGTGTGTATCTGTTATGCAGAAGGTTGCAGCCTTCACCATTTGAGTAGTGTGCTCCCGGAAAGTGTGTCCTCACCTTTCACAAGGTTATTTGTAAAAGACTCCTAACAGGGTCCAACCTTTCACCAGGTCACTGTACTTCATGCATTGTAAAGATCAACTCCTAACAGGGTTGTAAGATCTTCTAACAAGGATCATTATACTCTAGTGCAGTTTATAGTGGGTGCTAATTCCCACCAGAGTTTTTACCTATTTGGGTTTCCTCGTAACCAAAATTGTGGTGTTGTGTTAAGTGTTATCTTATTGTGTATGTGCATCCTTAGGTAAAGCTTTAGTGAATATATCTACTAGCTTCTCCTTTGTATTCACATACTCCAATCTCACTTCTTTGTCTTGAACTAGCTCTCTCAAGTAATGATACTTGATAGCAATATGCTTCCAGTCTTAGTGTGCATTACATGATTCTTTGATATATTGATAGCACTTGTGTTATCACAGAAAATAACAATTGGCTTAGTGATCTCTTCCTTCATACCTTTCAACAATTGCTTGATCCACACTATGTTTGAACAATTAACTGTTGCTGTTACATATTCATATTCTGTTGTAGATTGAGAAATGTAGTTCTATTTCTTGATTGTCCATGAAACTAATCTCTTTCCTAAAAATAATTTTCCACCACTTGTACTCTTTATATCATCCACATTTTCTTCCCAATTTGTATTAGTATAAACTTTCAGTTCAAATTTACCATTATTCTTGTAGTACAATCCATAATCCTATGTTCCTTTCAGATATCTCAGTATCCTTTCACTTCTATCATGTGATTCTCCTTAGGATTTGTAGAAAATCTTGCAACAATCCCAACTGCTAGTGCAATATTTGGTCTGTTGTGAACAACATATTATAGCTTCCCAATCATTGACATGTACAAGGTTTGATTCACTTCAACTATATCATCATTCTTTGACAATTTCTGTCTAGTAGCCATGGGTGTACTTACTAGTCTAGAGTCCTCCATGCCAAAAAATTTCAATATCTCCTTGATATATTTAGATTGAGTAATGTAGATACCTTTCTTCATCTAATAAACTTGCAAACCAACAAATAATTTGATCTCTCCAAACATAGAAATCTCAAATTCAATTTGCATCTCATTTGTAAATGTTTGGCATAGTGCATCTTGTCCTCCAAATAAGATATCATCAAAAAATATTTCAGCTAACAATATCCCTTTACCTTTTTTAGTCTTTAAGTATAGATTGTTGTTGTCATTTATCCTTACAAAACCAATTTTTATCAAGTAATTATGCAATCTCTCATACCATGCTCTAGGGGATTTTCTCAATCGATAAAGTGCTTTGTGTAGCTTACAAACCATGTTCCTCTTGCTTGTGTATACACCTAAAAATGGTCACCTAGACTATTGGCCCCTTTTGCTAAATCATCAATTGCTTATTCTTGATCAAATCCTAGTTCTGTCATTTATTCGATTATTTTCTATGGGCTAACCATCTTATCCTAAGTCTTTATTTGATTAAAAGGAATATTCCCTCCCCTTTTAATAAATAAAAAGCCCCCACTTTTCCTCTTATCCTAAGTTGCACAAATAAAGCATTATTCTTATTTTATAAAAAGGGAAAAAGCACTTTTTGTCTCATATGGACACAAAAGTCAACTCTTATTTTCCCATTGGAGGATATGTGTGCACATGGATTGCTCCTCTTTCAAGCTCCACCATTGATTAAATCTTTTGGCTCTTAATCTCCATGGTCCATTCCTTCTCATTTCCTTTAAAAGGAGAGCTCTCTTCTTCATTATAGATCCCCAACTTTTTATGCTAACTTTATGCTGCAGGATTTCTAGGTCACTTTGGAGCTTTTGAAGATTTGGAGCATTCTTAGCATTGACATCTCATTCTTGCATTCTTAGCTTAGCTTCATATTTATGCTTTCTTAGATTAGCTTCATTTCTATGCTCTAGATTAGCTCACATAGATTAATTAGCTTGGGGTGTAACACTTGCATCTTTCATTTTCATAGCTTAGCTTGCATTTCCATTCTAGCATAGCATTGCATTGCATTTTCATTCTTGATTCTTGAGGATATTGGCATTCTTTCCCTTGTCTTCATTGAATCTCCCATTGCATGGTTTACTAGCAAGGTTATAGGCTAAATAGCTCTAGCTGAGAGCATTCTTAAAACCCTTGCACTCCATGCCTAGGGAGGTATGGATCGATTTGTGAGGACTCATTCTTGAGTTTCCTTGCATGTAATGATCCATAGAAGTGTGACACATTTATAGCACACAGCTTGGATCTACAAATCCTTCTAGTTGTTTAATGTATACTTCTTCTTCTAGTATTCCATTCAGAAATGCAGATTTGACATCCATTTAATACACTTTAAATCCTTTGTAAGTTGCATATGCAAGTAGAGTTCCCACTCCTTCCAATCTAGCAACTGGGGTAAATGTCTCTCCATAGTCAATTCTTTCTTCTTGACCATATCCTTTGCATACCAATCTAGCCTTGTTTCTTGTGACTTCTCCATGCTCATCCAGCTTGTTTCTGAACACCCACTTGGTTCCAATAACATTTTTGTCCTTTGGTCTAGGTACTAGTGTTCAGGCCTTGTTCTTCTCTATTTTCTCAATTTCTTCATTCATGGCTTGAATCCATTATTCATAATCCAAAGCATCTTTCACTGATTTGGGCTCAAATTCACATAGTAAGCATGTTTGGTTTTTCAAATTATTTATTGTCATGAGTCTTGAATCTTTTTCTCCAATGATTTGATCCAGTTTATGATGTCTTCTCACATATTGTGCTAATGTAGGCTTTGATCTGCTTTCTTCTTGTTGTTATTCTTCAAGTTCATCAAGAAAATTCACTTCAGGTTCATTTTGTATCTCTGCTTCCTCTTCTGATTGATCGACAATTACCTCCTGATGCTCAACATCTTCTTGTTGTAACTCGACAACTTTGTTCTTTGGTTGAGGTAAATTGTTGGACTCTCCTTCATTCATGTATACAAAAGATATGTAATCTTCAAGTTCCTGCTTGCATTCAACTTCATTCTTTTCTTCATATTCATCAACTCTTACATTTGCACTTTTCACAACTTTGTTAGTGTTATAATTCAAACACTTATAAGCTTTTCTCTTAGTGGAATATCCTAGGAATATGCCTTCATCACTTTTAGCATCAATTTTTCCATTCTTATTATCCTGAACAATATATAACATTTACTTCCAAAGACTTTAAAGTATTTCACATTAGGCGCATAACCATACCATAACTCAAAAGGTGTAGCATTTGTACCTTTCTTGACTTGTAATTAGTTCAAGGTATAGATAGTTGTACTTACAGCTTCTCTCCAGTATTTTTGTGCAACATTTTTCTCTATCATCATTGTTCTAGCACAATCCATGATTGATCTATTCCTTCCTTCTGCTATACCATTATGTGGAGGAGTCCTAGGTGCAAACATATGTCTCTTGATTCCTCTATCATTGCAGAATATGTTGAACTCATTAGATATGAACTTTCCTCCTCTGTCAGATCTTAGAAATTTCAAACTCTTACATGTTTCTTTCTCAACCTTTTCCAAATACCACTAAAACAACTAAAAGGCATCAGATTTTTCTTTAAGAAACATCACAGTCATCATTCTAGAGTAATCATCAACAAACAGAGTAAAATATTTATCACCATAGTAGCTTTTAACTATAATAGGTTTACAAAGGTCAGTATGAACCAATTCCAAAATATCATCAGAAGTATAGGTTTTTCTCTTAAAGTTCTAGACTTTGTCATTTTTCAAAATTAACATTGCTTACACATCACATGATTAGGTTTCTTCAATCTTGGTAACCCTCTTACTCTTTTCATCTTACTAATGCTTACCAAATTATCAAAGTTTACATGACACAACCTCTTATGCCATACCCATACATCATCAAATTGTGCAAACAAACATGTCTCATCAGATAGGTCTAGATAGAATAAATTACCTCTTGTCTATCATCCACTTCCAATTAGTTCACCAATAGCATCAAAGATCTTAGCCCTTTGTGATGGAATTCAACTCGGTAACTAGAATTGTTCAAATGTAGAACACTCAACAAGTTGTAGTTAAGTCCTTAAACCTAATAAGAATGATCACATCTGATCTTATCAGTCAATCTTATTAATCCTTTTCTTTTCACAAGACATGGTGCATCATTACCAAACTTAACACTGTTGCCTTTATAATGAGTTCAGGATTCAAATTTAATTTTAGCACCAGTCATATGATGTGAGAAACCACTATCAATTATCCATCTATCACCTTTACTCATAGATGAAATAAGTGCAATTTTCTCATCTTCATCATAACCATCTTTCATAGCAACATAAACAACTTCTACATCATGATCATCAGATTCACTGTCAGTTTCTTCTTCAACAATATAACAAGATTTCTTACCTTTGTCCTTGTATTCCTTATACCTTTTGCAGTCTCTGTCATCCTTTTTTCCTTTGTACTTGCCTTCTCTTCTTTCATCCTTGTCATTCTCATCAGGACATCTTGTTACAATATGGACAACTTTGTTACATGAAAAATAGATTATAAGAAGTTTACCTTTGAATTTTTCTTTTCCTCTAGGCAGTCTTCTAGCCATCAATGCCTCAAGATCATCAAGGTCGTCATCTGAGGTGTCATTGTCACTGTTCACACATCTTTATTTTTCTTTCTTAGACTTATGAAGAACCAATTGAGATTTGAATGCAGATTCAATATAATGAGTAGTGAAATTATAAAAATTTAACAATTCAAAAGCAGTAAGTCTACCAACTAGACCTTAAAAAGTTAGGTTGTTACCAAGAGCATATCTCAGTTCTTGTATTGTAGAAACTCTAATAAAATAAATAAGAAGTAGGGTTCTCAATACCTTGCTAATAACAGTTTCATCATCAATATTTCCATTATCTCCTCTAATAGCATTTACAACCTCTTTAACTTGGCCACAATATTGTACAATAGTTTCACCTTCTAGCATTCTCATTTCATCAAAATTACCTCTCAAGCTTTCAAATTCGGCCCTTAGTACATTTGTGTCTCCACCATAGATAGTTGTTAGTGTGTCCCACATTTGCTTTGCAATATTATAGTCTTTATGTCTTCATATTCAGGATAACTTAGGGTTGATTCAATCTCTAACATTGCCCGATTGTGTTGTTGCTTTTCCTTCATTTGATGAGCTGTCAAAGGTGTTGGTACTAGTATGTAGTCATTTTCCACATAGTATTTTGCTTCATCTCCAATTCTATCTAGGTGTAGCTTCATCAAAATTTTCCATGCAAGGAAGTTCTCCTTGTTCAACTTTGGTACCTACTTTTTGTACGTCTTGATCTTTAGCTCCAAGTAGCTTAAAAATTTTCCTTACAAGCACCATAAGCTCTGATACCAATTGTTAGAATAATTTTAGAATAACTAAGAGGGGGGGTGAATCGGTTATCCTTAGGTCTAGATGTACCAATTCAACATTTAAACACTTTAACCAACTTAGATCTATTTAGCAATCCACTCGGTTTCTATAGAATATAACTAGTAACATAAACTTGCATTCCACTATCCAATAATAATAAACTTGCAAAATATAAAAATCTTAACTATAAAATACATCAAATAACATCCACACAAGTATGACACCAGGATTTAATGTGGAAACCTGATTTGGGAAAAACCACCGGTAACATGCTACCAAATTTTAACTCTTTTGAAGAGAGCTCTATGAAGAGCCAACCCTGTTAAAGGTTATAATACACATTGTTAGTTGTGACCCTGTTAAAGGATTTAATCACCCTATCAAGAGTGGCCTTGCTAGAGGACATAAGAACATTCCATTAGAATCTCACCTTGATTAAAGGATTTACAAATGACTCTTAGGTCAACCTTGATTAAAAGATTTACAAATTATAGAATGGTTAGAAAGTAGCAATAGGTTTTGATCTGATACATACAATTCACTTTGCAAATATAGATCCAATGTAGCTCATATACTGATCCACTAACTGGCCTTGATTATCATGTCCATCTCTGATATGCATGGAAATCCTTCAAGAAATAACCACCTCACAACTCTTCACATCTCTTCTCAGCCTTCTTCTTAGGTTCTCCAATCAACTGAATCAACCTTATGCATAACCTACAATTAGGTTATCGTTATACCTCCTTAATTATGTAGTCTTTATCTTTTGCCTCTTAATCATCTTCGTAGATCTTAGGTTCGGGTCAAATTCATCTAATCCTTCCAACATTTTGTTTTCCCTCTTATCCTTCTAGATACTTCTCAAAACTTCTCCTTGATTCCATGCATAAAAAAGGTTTACCATGCATGCTCTAGGTCAGTCATCCTTATCTTCAACACATTTTACATATTCCAAGAATTCAACTATGTCGGTTGGGAATCTCAATCCGTTCACAAACTAGGTATGTGTAGGATCATGGTATGCCAAACTAGGCCCTTAAGTGGCAATGAAAATTCAGAAAATCAGGTTTAGGCAAGTTGACATAAAAAATTGAACAAGTTATAACTATTAAATCAAAAATATGTAAGAAGAGAATCTATAGAAATTTGAATTTAGTTTCTAAGATACTAGGCCTTTTTTGAAAAATAATTATTCTATATGTTGAAAATTTTAAATTTCAATTTAGTAGTACAAAAATCTTAGGAAAAAATAAGTAGGTGTATGTTTAACCACCTTAAACATAATCAAATGATAATTTTTTTTCACAAGAATCTAGATATAAGTAGTAGACTCATGCCGAATGTGACACACATTTTTTTGTAATTTATATCTTAAGTAAATAATTAATTATATTTTTTCTTCTACAACTTTTCCAGAATATAAAAACTCTCGTGTCTGACCATGTTAACTTAGTCTAAACTATATCAAATTGAATTTTTTAAAAAATTTTCTTGTAGTAGGAAAATCATAGAATGTGACACATATTTTGGATTTCAAAAATGTTATACAGTTTGAAAGTTGTAGCTATTTTTCAATAAGTCTATCAATCAGGACTAGAAAGATAACAAGTAGGTGTATGTCTAACCACATTAAAAAAAAATCAAATGATAATATTTTTTTATAAGATTCTAGATAAAATTAGTAGACTCGTGTCCGGATGTGATGTATATTTTTTTATTTTTTTTCCAAGTAAACAATTAATATGATTTTTCTGCTACAAATTTTCCTGGATATAAAAACTCTCATGTCTGACCACCTTAATTTAGTCTAAAATTCATCAAATTGAAATAAGTATTTATTATTATTGTATTAGGTGAAGCATAGAATGTGATATATATTTCAGATTTCCAAAATGTTATATTGTTTTAAAGTTATAGTTGTTTTTCAAAGAGTCTATCAATCATGACTTCTTTTCCACATCGCCAGTTTTTGGCATACCATGATCTTGCACATACCCAACTATAAAATATTGACACTCAATTATCACTTTGTTCTTATGCTTGGTCTTCACTGGATAACTCGGTTATCACTAAAATTATTCTTCTCGGCACTCAGTATTTTCTCTAGGCTCAAATTTTGATACTCGGTAATTACTAATGCTCGATCAACACTATATTTTCTCGACTTATATTGGTGCTTGGTCAACACTAACATCACTCAGCTTATACTTAAGTTTCTTATTCTTTTTCTCTTTTTCTTGGTCAAGCCTATACTTGCAAGCTTTCTTTCCTCATTTCTTCTATGCTTCAAATCAACTATCTTCTTCACTTAGTGAACTATAGATAAACATCACATTACCTTTCCAATGTGCCAGCTAATCAAGTACCTATTGTAGTCTCTCATAACTCAATCTTTCACTGGGTCTTCTTGTTATCTCCTCTTTTCAAATCCTCTTCATCAATCAAATGATATGGCACTTTACTAGATAGAAATTATCTCACCAATTAAGCTTTGACATCAATGACAATATAACAATTGTTTCAATTGTAGTTTCTAACAACATGTAGAGTTAGGTTATGGTAATCATTATTGTTAATTTAACGTCGTGCTAAGGATTAAGATATAGTTTTATTTTAGTTTTCATTTCAGATTGACTTTTAATATATAGGGATCATCATGATGGTGATAGCCAAAACTATTTATTTATCATCTTATTCATGAAACTTACATAGATGAAAGGGGAACTAGAAGTCCCAATACAACTATTTAGATAATTAAGAAGTGTGAAAGCCAAGATGAGAATGATCTAAATCAAGAACATTTCTCCATAATGATGCAAGTGCATCACATATTCTTCAACAATAAGGTTGGTATTGAGACCCTTATTTGTACAATGATTGCGGTAGACTTCTTTCATCATTGATGGAAATGCATCCACTTTTGCAGACATCTTGCGCAGAACTTTCACAACATCTTCCATCTGCATTATTTCCAGTTCCTCAACATAGTCAAGTGATAATGACGTGTTCTCCACAACTTTGATTATAGTTGTGCACAAGTCTACAATGATTCACATACACTTGTCAAATTCAGTCTCAAAGACATCATTTGAGGCCACTGAAGTAGAGGGGCTCGTAACCATGATTTTTGACTCTCTGTTAGAGGCAGCCATAGGTGGAATGGTATCCTAAAAAATTTTAAACAAACATCAATAAATATAATTAATCAGAATAACCATTTTGCATTGCCATTTCAAACTTTACATGTTACTTATAGTGGAATAATTTATATATTATTTGGTGGAATTTTTTTAAATTTAAATTAACAAAAAGTTAGGTTTGGAAACATGATATAATTTATATTATTGATACAAATTGAAGCAAAAGTGAACACAATTTCTAAATATGATATACTAGTTTATCACATAAGAATAATTCAGAACAATTATGACACAAAGTAAGAGATTAATTAATATAATGCAACATTTAATAGCAATACATCATTACAGTACATCAATGATTTTCAAGACACTTGATTCTAATTTCTTCTACTTTTCTATTTGAAAGTTGTTTCCCACTTTTCATTTTTTCATAGTTGTCATATGTGAATGGTGGCATTATTCTCAAGCCTTCTAGAGACTTTACACAAGATACAACTACAAATGTCAATCAAGACTCTAACTGATTTATAACAATCAACACTTTGGGTTAATTAACATCAAATAATAGCAGAAGCAAAAATAAATAACGAAAGTCAATCACTTGAAAAGGCAATAACATAGATATACCCAGGAAACTCTGGTGTGGGGAAAAACTTGCAAATGTTGGATCTTCTATTCAACCTAACAACAAACTCTCTTCAATAATATAATCCGAGTTTGCTATGATAATTTTACATATAGAGAGCCCATCTGCTTTACTTAGCTTGCAAGAAAACAATATTTCCTTGCTTTCTTTGGCTTTAAATCATATATAAAGTCACTCTTGATTTTATGCAACCTCACAAACTTAGAAATATATTATTAAAGAATAAAAAATAAAGTTGTTGCTAAATATCCAACTTGAATTTCTTTAAACAAACTCCACTCCACATTTCTAGCTAAAAAAAAAAAAATCAACACATATCCCTTCTAAAAGCCACTACCTCATCCAAATTTTATTTTCAGCTCCTCTTAATTACCTTGGATTGCACAAATCACCATAACCATTTTCTTTATTTTTTCTTTTGAGTTCACTTGGTGCTCAAGGTCTTACCCTGTGCATCCAAATTGTCCTCGATCTAATGAGACTCTCTACCAAATCATTGGCATCAACACTTACACTTACTCTCCAATAAATATAAGATTTCATTCAATTTTTTGAAAAAAAAGGAAGAAGAAATGATCAATTCTTCAAGGGTGGATTTTTCAGAAATATTTATTTGGATTTGTAAAGTTAGATATGGGTGAAAGATATGTTCAAATTTTTAGGAGATATTTGTTTGCAATTGTAAATTTTAAAATGACATATAGTTTTATATTTTAAAATGACATACTTTCAAAATTTAAGATGTACATATACTTTCAAATTATAATATAATAGAATTAAAAATAATTTGCAAAGATATATGTATCATATATGATATAATTCTAATATATATATTATAATACTATATATTACATTACAGTAATTATTATATATTTCATTAGGGGAGAGGACCCAGTAGTTGAGCACCCTAACTTTACACTTCTCAAAATCCTAAGTGGAAATTTCAAATCGCTCCCATTTTTTACATTAGCTTACTTGGCAAGTCTCCTGTTTATAACTAAGGTTTCAGAGCCACATCATCAAATATGATGCCATGTTAGCATGCTTTTTGCTAAGGTGTCCAAAACAACCCAAAATAAAAGTGAGACCAATCATAGTGTATTAGGCACCCCAATACTTGTGCAATTGTAGTATCACACGATTGGCTGATTTTTAGAACAAATGACATATTTCATTCAATAATGGGTAGTCATCATTAGAAAAACCAACTTTAAAGTCACAACTATTGGTACATTGTTGTCAAAAATATTGGATATATAATTTGCAAGTGTGGGTATTAAGTTAACAACTTCTATCACAACCATTAGAACGTGTAGATATATTTATACTACTAAAACTATAGGACAAGCATGGTTTAACTAATGATTAAATATTATAATTTATACCAATAAAAACAAGGCTACAACCAAAATATGAAAAAAAAACTCTAATTGTTTTTGAAATCATGATTTTGCTACTAAATGAAATAGTGTACCAAAATTTAGATATAATTTTATATTTGATCTTTTCAAATTGAATGCAATTTGAAACAAAATTTAATAGTAAATTTTATATTTTTCAAATAACTTTTTTCAAAATAAATTAGTTAGTGTTTAAAACAATGCTTTCAATTATTAGAATATAGAATAAGAACACACACATACATGTATTCTAAAATAAAAAAACAACTACATTTAATTAATCAAACAAGACAACAAAATTTCAAATACAAATATCTATATATATATAATACATAATAATAATAATAATAATAAATATACAACAATAATATAAATAGAAAAACCTAAGACAATTTGAACAAACAAAAAAGAACAAACATATTGTAAAAAATTATATGAGTTCAAACATATTGTAAAAAATTATAAATAACAAAACTTAATAAAAATAATAATTTGAAAGTCATTAAAAAATATTAAACTTCAAATGCTTTCAAATATTTTAACAACCTCCAAAAAAAGGTCTTTGAGAAAACTAATTTTTAGAATATGTTTTGTTAAAAAATCTACAACTTTACTTTGAGTTAATATTAATATTTTAGAAATATAAAAAAATCTCTCTTATTTGATTTGTTAAAAAATTATTTATTAACAACAAGAGTCCATGCCTATAGTTCTAGGCCTATGATCTAAATATAGTACAAAGATTTAAAATTTTAAAACTTAGAATTTTTTTAAGATTTTATTATAGAAATATAGTATCATAAATTGTTTTAAAAAAATTATATAATAGAAAGATGTTATTTAGCTTTATTAAAAACTAAGAAAATTAAATATAATTTCATGAATTTTAATAGTTTAATATTTTATAAAATTAACAAATATAATAATTAACATTTTAAATTTTAAATATTATTTTAAATTTCTGGGTCATCCCTAAAATTATGGGGGCAGTTGTTAACTAAATACCCACTTAATATCCAATATTTTAGACAACTTTGTACCAATAGTTGTGACTTTAAAGTTGTTTTTTCTAATGATGACGAATGAAATGTGCCCTTTATTCTAAATCAACCAATCATGTGATGCAACAACAGCTGCACAAGTATTGGGGCCCTAACACACTATGATTGGTCTCACTTTTATTTTGGATTGTTTTGGACACCTTGGCAAAAAATATGCTGATGTGGCATCATATTTGATGATGTGGCTCTAAAACCTTAGTTATAAGTAGGAGACTCGCCAAGCAAGCTACTCTAAAAAAATGGGGAGCGAATTGAAATTTCCACTTAAGATTTTGAGAAGCGCAAATTTAGAGTGCTCAACTAGTAGATCCTCTCCCCTACCCTACTATTATAACAAAATAATTATACTTAACTGCACTTATAGCCTTATTTATTTGGCACTGGCTATCTGATGAAAAATTTGCACTGGCTAGGTAGCCAATACTCATCATGTTAAGCTTCTCTGCACCAAGTCGAATCAACCGTACAATCAGTAATTATATGCTGACAAATCTGTGAGTTATGCAAAGTTTAGATTTTTTTAGATATTAATTAGACATTCTTTAATTTGTGCACATTATTTTTAGAAAAGTTAATATTATGAAAATTAAATTATATATTATTTAAACATGTTCTTTTAATTTATTTAAATAAATTTATAATGTTTACTATTCATGTAAAAACAATTTTTCAAAGTAAATGGTATTTTTTATTCATATTTTAATTTATTTAAGTTACTTTTAATAAAATATTTTGAAATCATATTATTATATTATTAATGTCTTATAATTTTAAATTAAAATTTATGAAATTAAATTAATGTTTTATATATAATTATATGAAATATTTTTGTAAAATGGAAGAGATGTTATAATTGATATTTAAATAATTTTTGTTAACTCTTCTTTACATAACAATTGTTAGTGATAAATTTTACTAATTATTTAAGAATACTTATTATTTTCAGTTAATGTCATTTAAGAGTTTGTGACTCTAAAATTGAATACTCAATTAACCTTAACCCTAATTGAACCCTAACCATAACCATAACCATAATTGCCCTACTATTTTTCTTAAATCTTAACCTAATATAATCCTAACCCTAATTGAATTCTAATATTAGTTCACATATAAGCCTAATCTAACCCTAATTACATAAACTTACCTAATTTTAACCCTAATTAAATCTTAAACATAACCATAATTTAGCTCTAATATTTTTTATTAAACTTTAACCATAATTTTACCCTAATCCAAAATCATATTTATTTATCTAATATTAATATTTTTCTTATAACCTTATTTGAATCCTAATTTGAACCCTTTAAATACTATTTTAACTCTTATACCACCCTTAACTCTTATTAGTACTTGCCGATAGGCTAGCAAGTACTATTGCATCACTTTTTACATTTCTTCCATTAAGTAGTGATTAAAACCAATTTTTTGCACCAATTATAATTTAGTATTTTATTATTTTGTTAAAAATAACACATATTCTATAGTCTAAATGTTAATTTTTTAAGTTTATAGTTTGTAAAAATTATTTTTTGATGATATGATTGGCTAATACATTTGAGCTCTTATTACTGGAGTAAACCAATTAAAATGTACCACGTTTGTTATTTATTGTACATGAAAATCGTGCATTCAAATAATACAATCTAATTTATATATTATTTGATTTTATTCGATTTATGGTTTACAACTTTATAGATACCTATTAAGAGATTGATAAGGTTTTCCTTATATTAAAATAATATTTCTATTTTTGTTATATTATAAAATATTGAATATTTTTTAGATTTATTTTAATATATATTATATAAATTTAGATTTAATAGAATAACATTATAATATTGTTGAAAAAGAGTTATTTGGACTAAATAATTAATATGAAAATTAATTATAAGTAGAACTATTTAACAATTTAAATTAATTATAAATGATATTTTATAATTATTTATAAAATTAAAAAATATTATTAAAACTATAATTATAGTAATTTTATAATTAAATAATTACTTTACATGTAAATTAAAATTAAAATTAAACTTAGTTATAAATTATTTTAATTAAAAATTCACTTTACATATAAATCAAAATTAAAATAAAATTTATTTATAAAACTAAAGGCAAGTACTTGGCCACTACGTGGCACTTGTTACACTTTGTTACCCTAACTCTGTTTGTAATTGTAATTGTAATTGTAATTCTATTTGAATTGTATTCTAATTTCATTTTTATTTATTCATATACATTTAATTTATATAGAATGATAAGTTATTCTATAATACAATTATATTAAATATATATTTACTTATTTTAAATCACTTTTTATTTATGTTTTTGTTGAATCTAACTTATCTTCTACCCCTTAATTCTCCTACCATATTAACAAGTAAATCTACCCTTTAAATGTGCTTCATGACTATTCTCTTGACAAAGATTCATATTATATTTTGTAATATTTTTAAAGTAGTTCATAAATCACTATTATCAAATATTTTCAATAAGATTTAAAATTTTTATAATGATATTGTTAAATAAAGATTTTATTTTTTTATAATAATATTCTCAAATAAAAATCTAATTTTTTTTATATTAATATTTTTAAAATTATTTAAGAATATTATTATAAATAAAGATTCAATTTTCTTATAAAAATATTTTAAGGGAAGATTTAAATTTTTTATAATAGTATTTTTAAACAATTATTGTTATTGTATTGCTATCTTCCATTTTAAAATCTCATATGCAAATGTAAAATTTATCACTAACAATTGTTGTGTAAAGAAGAGTATAAAAAAATAATTTAAATATCAATTATAACATCTCTTACAATTTACAAAAATAATTCATATAATTATAATATATTAAGTTAAATGTCATAAATTTTAATTTTATAATATGATTTCAAATACTTTATTAAAAATTATTTTAATTAGCAACGAATAGCGAAAATTACCAGTGAAAGTTGGCGATTGCAGCAAAGTTTTCTGGGACTCTGGCTAGGAAGGCCACTTTCGCGGTGGCTTTCTCTGGCGATCTTGTGGGGGGCGGCGGGAGACAACTGGATGTCTCTGAGAGCATCCTCGATCCAAGTGTAGTTGTTTCCTCTCCCCTCATTAATGATATTGAAATGCTTGGTCCTAATACCTCCTCTCTCTGCAAACCTGCCGATCCCGTACCCACTATAACTCCTCTCGCAGTGTCAAATGACGCCAGCCTTAATGGCTTACCTGCTAATCCCCTTTTGTTAAGCAATAGACCCAAATCTTTCTCCGAAGCTGTGGCTCAATCTTCTGGTTCCGTCAATGAGAAAGCCAAGTTTGATTTTGTAGGTCCCCGTGCCCATGAAGCCGCCGACCATGGTAAGATCTCCTTGGCTTCCTTACCTCCTTTCTCTATCACTCCTAATCCTGAAATGCTTGCTGAGATAGTTAAGGAAAAAAATAGGTTAAGAAATACTACGATATTTTTTTCGGCTGTTGAAATGGACAAATGCCCTCCACGGAAATTTCTTGATGACTGGTTTCATAATTATTGGAATAATAAATTAGGGTTTCATATTTCTTTCTGTCGTCAGATTAAAAAAGGATTGTATGATATTTTCTTTGTTAATCAGGAAGCTCAAAAGGAAGTTCTTAAAAAGCAATATTGGACAATTGGGTCCACTTCCTTCCGAGCTCTGGCTTGGATGCTTGAGGCTGTTCACGAAGAAGTTTTGGCCTTATCGGCCCATAGATAGATTTTGGTTAAAAACATCCCTCCTTTCTTATGGTGGTTCTTACCCCAATTACTCGACCCGCTAGGAAAAACCATTTGTATGGATGATACTGTTAGGTTGGTACCCCATATGGATGCCAGAGTTTTAATTTCCCTTCTTCTTGGTAAAGAAATTCCAGCGGATATCTCGGTTAATATTTTAAATGAAACTTTTGTGTGCCTGGTTGAAATATTGGGTGGATTAAATGTCTGCTTTCTTTGTCAAAAGGAGGGACACCTCAGGAAAGATTTCCCTATTATCAAGAGGAACCCTGTTAAAAACCCTACCCCACCTACCCCTATTCCTCCCCCCAGCTTGGATAACTCTATTTCGCTCCCTGGTAACCTGACCTCGCCTAAAGGAAATTCATCCAAGCCGCCTCCTGCATCCTGTTCTATCTCTCCTACTCCCCCTTCCGTTCCTCTCTCAGTTCCGTCTTCAGACATGGCTCTCGATTTATTTAACTCTGATGATGGTTTTATGATTGTTCACAATAAAAAATGGAAAGGTAATAATAATGGTCATTCTAGATTTTAGATTCCTGCACCAGCCAAAAAGATCCCTCCCCAAACTCCTCCTGTTATCAACCCTGAGGTTGAGATTATCAGGGATTTGTCGCAGAATATCGATAATAACAGAATTAATAGTAATTCTACTATTGATTCCTCTCGGAAGTTCCCACCAAATGTTTTTAAAGAACTTGGCGATGATTGCTCTCTTGAAATCATCCATGCTATTCCCCCTTTTGATGGTTCCCCAAGCGTGCCTTCTATGGAAATGGATTCCCAATCAGAATATGAGGATGATCCTAAAGCTGATGTCTTAGCCGCGAGATGTAGGGGAAGGCTGCCTGGGTCTAAGAACAAATCTTCTAGTAAGAAATCAAGGGATAACTCGAACAAGTCTCTACCTTCTACTGATGAGGCTGGTGCTGTGTGTCCTACCCCCTCTAATGTTTCCCAATGAATTATCTTTCTTGGAATGTGAGGGGCCTTGAATCCCCAGATAGGAAGTTTGTTATTAAGCGTCTTTTTGATTCTTTCAATTCTATGGATGTGTTCATGATGCAAGAAGTTAAAGCTGTTGGATTCATGATTGAATCCAACCATAATTTTATATGGAATGATGCTATCAAAATTTTTTACTAATCACAACAGAGGCCGAGGAGGAATCGCTCTCCTCATTAACCCCAAATGGGGGAGGTACATAATTGATAATGGTACCTCTCCCTACCAAAGGGCTATTTAGATTACTGTTCATCATGACAATAATTTATTTGGCATTTGTTCTATTTATGCTTTGAATGACCCTAAAGAGAGGGCTTCTCTCTGGAACTGGTTGACTAATCTCCCTGATATCCCTTGGTTTTTTGGTGGGGACTTTAATATGGTGGAATCCCAAAATGCTAAGTTGGGTGGCAACCACTTTAATTGGAAGGATAATGAAATTTTTTATTGGAATAGATTTATAAACTCAAAAGCTTTGTTTGACCCTCTTGCTGGTAATAAGGATTACAACCCCAATATTTGGCACACTTGGTGCAACTTTCAATAGGGTCACTCTTGGATTTATTCCAGACTTGATCATTTTTATGGTAATAAAAACTCCTTCTCCTTTCTTCCTGACAATATGGGAAACATTGTTCTTGTTACCGCCCACCACCCTTTCTGATCATCACCCCATTTCCACCCGTGTCAATCTTGAATACCAGTCTCCTTCTGGATGAGAACGTCCTTGTTGCCATTCAGATTATTAGGGGCATTAATAATGTGAATCTCCATGACCATTCCAAGTTAGATAGAAGGAAAGCTAATCTCCCAGCCTGGAAGTGTTTCCTCCAGACCATTGGTCAAAAGAAAGCTAAGGATTTTAGGTTATTGAGAAACGTTTATGTTTTGATCTTCAAGATGCTGAAAGCAATATTCAAGAGGGACTCATCCAATCTTGAACTTTTGTCTCAAGTTATGTCCACTAAGGATGCCCTGAGGAAACATCAACAACTCAAAATCTGTGGTGCCAAAATCAGATCTCGTGCCCACTGGCTCTAATATGGGGACCGGGGCTCCAAATTTTTCTTTAACCTTCTTAAGCATAAGCACAACAAAGAGTCTATTGATAGACTCTCAATAGACAGCCATGAAGACTCAGACCCTGTTGTCATCATCCAGGCCTTTGCTGACTATTACAATAATCTCTTCACCTCTGAAGATTCTAAGGAGGCTGAGGACCTTAGAATTAAATGTAAGCCCCTGATTCCCAATAAATTGGATTATGGTGATATCTCTATCTTATCTAAGGAAATCTCTTTGGATGAGATTGAAACTGCTATTAAAGCCCTCAATAATGATAAGGCCCCTAGCCCTGACGGGCTTCCTATTGAGTTTTATAAGGCTAATATCAGTTGGATCTACAAAGATCTTCATGATATGTATACTAAAGCCATCACTAATGGCACCCTGGGCCCTGAGATCAATAGTGGCATCATCAAGCTCCTTCCCAAAGATGGGGACAAAGCTCTCATAAGGAATTGGAGACCAATCACGCTCCTCAATGTTTCTTATAAAATTTTGGCTAAAATCCTGGCTCTCAGACTTGCGAATATTCTTCCTAAACTTGTTTGTGCTACTCAAACCGGTTTTTTCAAGGGTAGATACATTCTGGAGAACCTTATTACTAGCTGGGGAAGCTATGGATTGGGCTAAGTGCTCCCATCAGAACTCTGCTATGTTACTTCTGGATTTTGAGAAAGCCTATGATAGGATTGAATGGAATTTCATCATCATGATGCTTGAAGCCTTCGGTTTCCCCCCCTTCTTCTGCAATGTTGTCCAGGTGCTTCTTAATGATGCCTCCGCCCAAGTGGAGGTCAATGGTTCCCTTTCCAACCCTTTCTCTCTTGGCTGGTCCATCAGACAAGGTTGCCCATTAGCTCCTGCCCTATTTTTTATTGCCTCAGAAGCCCTTT
>BSBK01008776.1:480000-582750 GCA_027943335.1 Chamaecyparis obtusa | reverse complement strand
GGAATTGAAGGAATGATCATTTTAGGGAATATAGGAGCATGAGTATGCTATATTTCCTCTACAGCCAATATTTTGTTGAAGTGGTTATTTAGTCTTTATGATATTCTATCATGGACTATTGCATTCTCCTTTCTTTATGGCATGAATTAGTGAAAACTTATCTTTATGTTTAAATAAATGTCAATCCTCTATATAAAGGGATATGATTGTTAGAAATCAAGCTAGACAGATGATTGTATTACTATTATAATTGGAAGCAAGTTATTGTTTTAGTTCTGTGCACTGTTTTAGGATGATGTAATCAAATTTTTTGAAAATACGATCAAGGAGTAATTTTGAGTTATATTTTATGTTCATAGCTAGCAGAAGCCGACCAAGGGGGCCCACTTGGGAGGTAGATTTAAAGAGTAGAATAGAGTAAGTAGTTTAAGAATTTTTCAGTATTTCAAGTAGAAATCATTGTTTTCTCCTGTAGCACTATAACCTGTGTATGTTCCTACAAAAATTGAAAAGATAGTCATAGTAAATGATTTGGCTTGGTAGAATAGGTTAAAGTTGAACTTATAGTTGTCAACATCATTTTCATTTAAGTAGTTGTGTCTGTTTACTTTCCTGCAGCAGTAGTGTAGTTCCTTTCATGTATTTTCCTTCATGCAACTTAAGTAAAATGACTTTATGAGAGACTTAGTGCACAAACCATACTATCCCATTTCAAGTATACATCCTTGGGTTGACAATTTAAATGTGCTTCATGATAGGTAAAATAATACTTAGTTTGAATACACTATTCCTAGGAGAAGCTTTGGCATGATTATTATTACCTATTATGGGGCTATTCATTTTTGGCACCGTTGCTAGGGATGGTGTCAAGCTGAGAACCTTATTGAGTCATTTTGGATAGTCCCCATTTTAGATAGTAGTTTGTAGTTCTAAAATTTATTTACAAGTTAATCCAATTACTTGCATGCATCGAAAGGGAAGAAGACGAGATGTTTATGGCATATTCCTTCTGAGAGAACCTATTAATCTAAATGAAGAATCTGGAGAAGTTTAATTCCCTTTTTTTGAAGTGAGTTCAGAATTTCCTTCAACATCTTCATCTATAGAAGACCCTTTTGATCCATCTGACCTTTGGCCTTTTGCTAAAATTTTGGCTAGTTTTCTGATAATTCAACCCCAAGTGCACTTGTTGCTAGTAATCCTCTAACTATTGTCATTTCCCAACCAAAAATTTACTCCCAGTTACCTGCAATAATAACACAACCTACCTTTCCATTTCCTTTTCCTAGCCTTATCAATAATGCTAATCTCAAAAATATACCCACTGCTGCACTTCCAAAGTTCTATGGCCTAATAACTAAGGACCCTGACACCTTTCTATTTGAGTTTGACATTATTTGTTGAAGCTTTGACTACAATACTAATAGTCACAAACTCAATTTGTTTCCAACAACATTAAAGGAGTCATCCCTAAGATGGTTTATGGGATTAGGGGTTAATGCAACAACCTGATTGGAATGAGATGCAAACTCTATTTTTTCAAAAGTATAAAGAATATTGTAAAGGGGGTGAATTGAGAGGAGATGAAATTTTTTGGATGTCACAAAAAGAAGATGAAACTCTGGAAGATTACATTTCACACTTCTTGTACAATCTACAAAAGAATCCTCAACATGCATTATAGGAGGATTCACAAAAACTCATTTTCTTGAGGGGAGTAAAATGACAACTATCTGAAGCACTAGACCTTATGGTTGGAGGAGATATATCTCAATCTTCTTGGGATGATCTCAAGAAAATTTATCTTAACTATTCAAGATCAGCTGTAAAGAAGGGCAGAGGATTTCAACCCACACTTGCTAAAGGAAATAGCTCTGACATATCTATGATGGAAATCTCAAACCTACTGTCAGATTTCAAATAATACATTATCAATGATGTTACCACACACCTAGACACAATGCAGACCAAAAAGATGCATGAAGATATTGAGGTAAAGCTAGCTGATTACTACCCTCATTGTCGGTAGAAAAAGAAGGATTGTCAGTGCAAGCTGGTGGCGAATTTGGAGATCAACACATTCCTACTGAGTTTAGAAAATAGAAGGAGAGGATGAGAAATTATTCTTTGTTTCTCAATGTCATCCATGGCCCCAAGACAAGGTATCCCTGAGGGCCCTTTGTAATCTTTTAATCCTTATAATAGCCAATGGCAGAACTAGAATTTTCAATATCCTTCTCAGTACTCCCAACCTATTTGGAATAATATTTGGCCTAATACTCACTAGAACCAATGGTTTAACTCACAACAGACTCAATGGCCACAACCTCAAAATCAATGATAACCACCATAGGGGAATTGGAAACCATATAACCAGTGGAAAGGACCCCAACAATGGCCTAATCAAAATCCTAATTATTAGTCATTACCACCTCTAGTGCCTCAAATGACACTTATGCCACCTCATGCAACCACAAGTCCTCCTCCACGGCCAACACAATTACCTATTCATCCATAGCCCAATCCTAACAACAAGAAACAACAGAAGCTAGTGTATGGTACTGATGCTCAATAGTACCCTACCTATGTATTAGAAATAACTGATATTCACTTGAGATCTGGTACTACTCTACTTGCACCAAAAACTCATGTTATAACAAAAGTTCTATACATTCCTACAGTAGCAACACCACTTCCAAAAACTACTTTATCAAATATAATCCTACCAACTAATATATCAAGTCAAGTTGATGCTCAAACCTCAGTTAATCCTCATTTTCCTCAAAGGCTTAGGATGGAAAAACTTATACACTAGGAAGAAACACCATTTGATATCCTTAACCAATTGAAAAACATGCATATCCAGATTCCACTATTTCAAGCTATTAAAGATGTTCCTCTCTATGGGAGAGCCATTAAATAAGTTGGTCTCAAGAAACATGGAAGAAAGAAGAAGGATCACCAAATAGTACATGTTATAGGTCAACATGCAGATATAATATTGGGAAAGATAGTCATTCCAAAGTACTCTGATCATGCAAGCCCAGTTGTTGATATTAAATTAATGGCCAGTCTGTGAAGAATGCTTTGATAGATTTGAGTGCTACTATTAATATTATGACCAAGGATACTATGCATAGGTTGAGTATAGAGGGATTAAGGACCACTCCAATAGTCTTACAACTTGTATACATTTCCACTGTCACCCCAGATGGCATAATAGAAGATATAGTAGTTACATTGGATTCCTGGGAATATCCTATTGACTTCATGATATTATCACCTAAGGTAACTCTTGTTGGTTATCTAGTTATCCTTGGACGACCATGGTTAGCCAAAACTAATGCTAATATCAGTTGCAAATTAGGTAACATGAAAATCTCAGATGGCCAAACAATTAAGAAGTTAGCATTATATCCTCTAGCCCAACCACAACCCGATTTAAGTACTCTTATTTGGCTAGATTTAGGAGATGAGGAAGAAGAGATAAACTCTATTTCTCAACTAATGATGTTACATAGGAAATATTTCCTGAAACTACAAGAAGATGATTATGTGATTCAGATAATCCTTACTAATGACTGTGTCACAGTAAAAGATATCTCTGAAAGTTCTATTCTACAGTTGACTACTTATGAAAATTGTGTTCTACCAGTGGAACCTAAAATTATCCATCAATTACTACCCTGTGAGATATCTAGAAGCCCTATATATGAAATATTAATGCTTGAACTAAAAACTACTTTGGAGCTCTCACCTAGCCACAATCTTCATGTTAACTATAAATTGCCACCACAACAATTAACATTGTTAACCCAACTCCTTTTTAAACATGAAAAATATTTTGCTTGGGACTATGGAGATGTGAAAGGATTGAGCCCAAAACTCTATACACATAGGATTTACATCAATGAAGACAGTCTACCACTCTGCCAACCTCAGAGAATAATTAATCCAGCCTTAAGAGAAATTGTAAAGACTAAGCTACAAAAACTATTGAATGTTGGTTTCATTTATCCAATCTGAGACAGTAAATGGGTTTCACCTTTGGTAATAGTACCTAAAAAGGGGGGTAAATGGAGAATATGTGTATATTATAGAGAACTCAACAATGCAACAAATAAGGATCATTTTCCCTTGTCATTCATTGATCAAGTTCTAGATACCTTAGATGGTAAAACATACTTCTCTTTTCTTGATGGATATAACAGATATAATTAGATTAGAATTACTCCAGAGGATCAAGAAAAGACACATTCACATGTCCTTGGGGAATATATCCATATTTTGTGTTACCATTTTATTTATGCAATGCTTCCGCCACATTTCAAAGGGTTGTAATCAACATTTTTGTTGACATCTAACATGATTGCATGGAAATTTATATGGATGATTTCACCACATTTGGTGTTACTTTTTAAGAAGCTTTGGAAAACTTGGAGAAAGTGTTAATCAGATGTAAAGAACACAATATGTCCTTGAACAATGAAAAATGTTTCATGATGATGCAAGGAGTTATGCCAGGACATTTCATCTCAGAAGCTGGCATACAAGTGGACCCTGCAAACATTTAGGTAATTCTTACATTGCCTACACCTACTAAGAAAAAGATGTTAGATACTTTCTAGGACATTCTATTTATTATAGATGCTTCATTCAAAATTTCAGTCAAATAGCCAGTCCACTATACACCTTGCTTACAAAAGAGGATGAGTTCACATGGACACCAGCCTGTGAGAAATATTTCCTACAACTCAAATCCCTTCTTACAATAGCAACAATACTTAGAGGGCCTGATTGCTCTTTACCATTCCATATACATATTGATGCTTCTAATTATGCAATAGGATCCATCTTAGGCCATAAATCCAATAACCTTGAAAATTCTATTTACTATGTCAACAAAAGTCTACATGGGCCAGAGCTCAATTATATAGTCATAGAAAAATAATTACTAGTAGTTGTCTATGCATTGAATAAATTTCATCATTATGTAATAGGATATCCAATCTTTGTTCATACTGACCATGTAGCCATAAAATACCTTATGAACAAACCTGCCATCTCAGCCATATTAGCAAGATGGCTTTTTCTCTTAGAGGAATTTGATCTAACGATAATAGACAAGCTAGGTAAAGAAAATGTTGTGGCTGATTATTTATCAAGACTCTAGAATGATGATACGGATACCTTTGTGATAAATGAAACCTTCCCTGATGAACATTTATTCCACATTGCTATCAAGAGTCCATGGTATGCTGATAAATCCAATGACCTTGCAGTTGACAAGATACCTACACATTTCTCTCCTAAGGAAAGAAAACTGCTCGTTTAGAAAAGCTTTCAATTTTTTTGGATCGACAACACATTGTTCTATACTGGTCCAGACCTAGTCATGAGAATGTTTGTATGTGAAGAAGAAACTTATGACATCCTCCATGCTTATCATGATGAGCCCTGTGGAGGATACTTTACAGCTAAAAGGATAGCTATGAAAATATTGACAACGGGGTATTATTGGCCCACACTTCATAAAGAAGAAGCAAATTATACCAGAAAATGTGATAAATGCCAAAGGATGGGTCATCCTACAAAATCAGATGAAATGCCTCTACATCCACAAGTGGTTGTTAAACCATTTAATAAATGGGACATGGATTTAATTGGTCCTATAGACCCTCCATCTAATGGGAAGTCATACATTTTGGTATACATAGATTATGTAACCAAATGGGTCAAAGTAAAGGTAATGAAGCATGCCCATGATAAAAAAAAGTAGTAGTGTTCTTGTATGAAGAAATATTCACCCGCTATGGTGTGCCAAGAGAGCTAGTAACAGATTAGGGAGCACAATTCACATCCAACCTGATCATAGAGCTCATGGATGAATACAATATCCGCTAGCACATTTGAGTCCTTTTTCCAATGACATGTTATCAAGGAATTACAACACTATTCCATCGATCAAGTGACACCATACGTCGTCGCAGTTTTGTAGTAAAAAAAAATGACGGCTACCATAGTCATCATAATTACGATGACTATGGGCATCATAATTTGCATTTGAAGAGGAGAGGCCAACATGGTGAACATACCATCAGGTCCATTTCTTACTGTCATAATTCTGACAGGCGCGGAGATTTTGTACATGTGACAGCTAGTTGTCAGATATTTTCAATAGATAGCCATTGTTTATAGTTTTTCACCGATAGGGATGTTGTACATGCAATGGCTAGCTGTTGGATATTTCTAACAGATAGCCTTCATTTATAGTTTTTACCGACAGGGATGCTGAACATGCAACAGCTAGCTTTTGGATATTTTTGACAGGTAGTCGTCAGACGTATAGTGTTGTTCTCGAAATAATTTTCATTCCCATCGAAAAAGAGATGGATAGGCACATTAAAAATAACAAAGCTCAAGAGACCAACGTATTTGGTCTCTTTCTTCAGTCCATATTATTGACAAAATGGTTTACTTTTCGTTAGCTCATCAAATGCGGGGATTTGAAAAAATTTAATAGAATATTTTCATGATAACATATATTATTTAAGTTGACATTGCATGAATTTTTTCAACTTTGCACACTTGTAGACTACGAGGACAGCGATAAAGAAGCATCTCCTCCCATGGCCTACATTATTCAATCCACGGGAGGGGATGCTTCTTTATGGTTGTACTCATAGTCTACAAGTGCGTGAAGTAGATAAATTCATTCAGCATCAAACTAAAATAATGTACGTTAGTGATAAAAATATTATCTATTAAATTATTTCAAATACCCACATTTTATGAGCTAATGAAAGGTAAAACATTTTGTCAGTAATATGGACTGAAGAAAGAGACCAACTATGATGGTCTCTTGAGCTCTGTTATCTTTAGTCCTAGCTATTGGGTAAGGCCTGGAAGACTTATACCTGTCGACCGTCAAGAATAATCATCGCCTTGCCTTTATGTACACTACATAGTATCCAATATAAGAGAAGGAAGAAAATATGAATGGATAAAAGAAATGAAAGATACAATAATATTATCTTGTTGTTTACCTTCTCATAATTGATCCCAATCTTGCAAAAGTAATTTTATACGATCACTAGCACATTTCGTGCATGGATGAGAAATAGTATTCAAAGTTTCTAGATTCTAAGAAGAGGTATGAGTGGAGGCCAAAGAAGGGATATTTGTGAAGGTTTTATAGATGTAGGTTACTGAATCATCATCTCTGCACTGGTACTCAATCTGGAAACCCTCATATGTATATAGCCACTCTAGCAAATCTCCACATCTAGCAAATCTCAACAAAAATCTCTTTTTGCCTCCATTTCATATACGTCTTCTCAAAATCTAAAAACTCTCCATCATTGATTCCCATCATTTTTTCAACATCTCTGTGGACTGAGACCTTAAATTGTTGAGCTTCTCTTTGTTTCGAGAATATTTTAACATTCTCTACTTTAACAAGGCCAACCACGTGAAGGTGGAAGCTCATCTGACTTCTCCTAGGATCCTCTTATGACCCTTTATGACACTTTAAGACCTCTAAGATGTATTCTTAGGGATCGTAAAGGGTCATAAAGGGTCATAAGAGGTCTTGGGACACAATAACTGAGAAACATAAATGTAGGCATCATGGTCACAATTATTTGGAGACACAACATAATTAAATGCTATACCCAGATGATGCAAGATAACCACTACTCCTCCAGTTCTAAGTGGACACTACGGGATCCAAAAACCAAAGATAAGGAATAAATTTAGAGAGCGAAGGAGGAGGGCCATAATGACCGAAATAATATAGGGGTCCTATATTATTTTGGTCATTACGACGCTCCTCCACTCTCTAAATTTATTCCTTATCTATGGTTTTTGGATCCCACAGTGTCCACTTAGAACTGGAGGAGTAGTGGTTGTGTTGCATCGTCTGGGTATAGCATTCAATTATGTTGTGTCTCCAAACAATTGTGACCATGATATCTGCATTTATGTTTTTCAGTTGTTGTGATATCTACATTTATGTTTCTCAGCTACTGTGTTTATTTGCATGTTTTTTATGTGTTTGGCTTCTCTCCCTCGCATCAAAAATAAGATTTTCCCACTCTAAATCGAGAATGCACATGCAACACAACTAGAATATGCATAGATAGAAGGTGGAGCTGAGAAAACTACAATATGCAGGGCTACAATCAATCCCTTCATACCAAAAATATTACCATTACATTAATACATAGGTCTCCACAACATAAAATACACTACTCAAAGCAAAGTACATGTCCATATTGTAGAAATGAAAAAGAAACAACAAGAAAAAAAAGAAAAAAAAAAGAAAAAAGAAAATATTGCAATTAAATAATCACCAACAGCAATACACATAATACCTCTGTATGCAGCCCATTAACATTTCAAATGCAAGAATGAAAGAAAACATGGAACTAAGCTCAAACACATGTAAATACCTACAAGAAGAGTAGTTGTATGTAGTTCATAGGCCCACAGAGGGACATTTATCATAGTCATAGAAACATGATTATTTTTAAATGGAATACACAAAGGAGTACCATCATAAATATTGACCATTTACAATCATGAATAGTGAACAATCAAATAGCTCATTTTTTTATCAGCATGTGTAGTCTCTGTGTATGTGAAAAATGAATGAAATATCAAGTTAGAATAAAATAGTGAACAAAAATTCAAATTCAAGGCCTAATTTATCAAGAGCAATAAACATTAGGATGAAAGAAAAATCATTAAGACTATAGAAAAATCATTAGGACTATAGAAAAATCATTAAGACTAGAAAATCAAGTTCTAGAAATGGACAGTTCTAATGATTTTCCATTACAACGGTTGAGCATCATCATTTGGTATATGAACAAGTGAAAAACATGCATATTTGACTAAAAACCACTGGGAACGATCCAGAAGCAAATGGACTTGTGATGATTTTCACAATAGTACATCTGTTGTTGGGTTTGCTCCCAGTACAGCTTAGGCAAATCTACATATTCATCACCTGTGCATATGAAGTGGCTCTAATGGAAAGAAATAAGAAAAATCTGTACAACTATAGAAAAATCATTAAGACTAGAAAATCAAGTTCTAGAAATGGATGATTCTCATGCTTTTCCATTACAACAATTGAGCATTCATCATTTGATACTTCTTGGTCTATTCCATTTAAGTATGTCAGGCACAAAGTATTCCATTTAGATATGGTGTATTCCATTGAGCATTCATCTTATTAATTAGCATTCATTAACATGAATTCATTAGCATTCATAAACTCAGTAATTAGCATTCATTAACACATCATAACATTCATTAACACATAAGATTAAAACATCGAAACATAAACATCAGTCTAACACACTTCTGTCGATCAAGCGACACAAACTGATGTTGCAGTTTTGGTGTCGATATAACTGACAGATGGGATAACTATATATATACCTAAGCAATAACTAGACCATAGATCAGTAAGAAAAATAAAATCTCTTGAAGTGAGGAACTGGATGTTGCAAGTTCCACATTATTTATGGCAATGATTTTAGATTATTTGATGGGCATACCAAAAAGATGGTGCGTACATTCTTTGATTTGTTTTGTGAAATTTGTTCGTGCATCCAAGATCACCCCCACCATCTAAAATTTAATCACGCTTCCCAATAAATGAATTAGATGAGAGCTGAGCAATTAGATTCCCAAGAAAAATCTCCTAAATGAACTATGTGTACCCCAATTCCCGTGACCTCTGTGCGTACCCAAATGATATATTTGAAACAACAAGGGTAAGGCTTAAAGAAGTTAATTTTGCATCACAGTCTGTAGTTGTTGCAGTAGCAGAGCATCAAGCGCCACCTTCAGCACAATATGATCACTAGACGGGTCTATATGTTCTATGAAGTTTGATGATCCTTACTATCCAAATTATACCATTACTTTTATCGAGGATTTTCCCTTTTTCTTCTGATGAATATATATATATATATATATATATATATATATATATATATATATATATATATATATATATATATATATTTGGCATACATGGAGTGAGACCTTAAATTATTGAGCTTCTCTTTGTTTCAAGAATAGTTTAACATTCTCTACTTAACAGGGCCAACCATGTGAAGGTGGAAGCTCATCTGGCCCCTCCTAGGATCCTCTTATGACCCTTTACGACACTTTAAGACCTCTAGGATGTATTCTTAGGGATCGTAAAGGGTCATAAAGGGTCATAAGGGGTCCTGGGACACAACAGTTGAGAAACATAAATGTAGGCATCATGGTCACAATTGTTTTGAGACACAACATAATTGAATGTTATACCCAGACAATGCAACACAATCACTACTCCTCTGGTTCTAAGCTAACACTACGACATCCAAAAACCAAAGATAAGGAATAAATTTAGAGAGCGGAGGAGGAGCGCCATAACGACCGAAATAAGATAGGGATCCTATATTATTTTGGTCATTATGGCCCTCCTCGGCTCTCTAAATTTATTCCTTATCTCTAGTTTCTGGATTCCGTAGTGTTAGCTTAGAACCAAAGGAATAGTGGTTGTGTTGCATCATCTGGGTATAACGTTCAATTATGTTGTGTCTCCAAACAATTGTGACCATCATGCCTACATTTATGTTTTTCAGCTGTTGTGATATCTACATTTATGTTTTTCAGCTGTCGTATTTATGTGCATGTTCTTTATGTGTGTGGCTTCTCTCCCTCACAAGGGATACACCGATAGGTAATTGATTTGAAAGCATAATGATTTGACAGTCTTTTTTTAGGATAGGCATAATCATCCCGCCAACCTTATCAACATTTGTGATAGATGTCACTAGTTTGAATCTACAGTGGATATGATATCTGTAGCTAGAAACCATAGCATGTATTTACTGTAAGTTGGCATCTCAATCCAACAGTCAATAAGAACAAATGCTACTTTCTAAAGAAGAAAACCTTTGAAGTTTTAACGTCTATCTATTTTCACAATAGGTCTCTTTCTAGAAAACAAATGCTTTGGTTTCAAGTTCACTATCATTCTATCAGCCTCTCCCTTGCGAGCATCCTTGTTTCTCTTCTTTGATGCCTTCTTGCCAAGTTTAATAGCTTTCAATTTTTGAGTTGAATCCTTGAAACCATCTCCTAGAACAACTTCACCAGGAGGCCTAGACCTAGATCTTGACCATGATAATAGATGATGCTTCATGTTTGGCTGATCAATATCCATGGCATCAACATTTTCATCCACTCCACTGGACCTCTCTCGTTTGTGGCCTTTTCACGACACTGGCCTACTTTAAACTCTCTCTATTGTTGCCTAAGGATCCAAGCCTAGGCTAGAAAGATGTCTTCCCATTCTATTTAAGCCATATTCCTTGTTCTTGTCAAACTTTCTTGGTACAATAGGCCTTCTCTCTGCAGTACTCTTCTTCAATTTGTGTTTGATGATAAGCATCTTCTTCTTCTTCCTAATTGCAGCCAGAGCTTCCTTTTCATCAGGATTCAACTCCACTTCCCCCATCTCATCATCCTCATCACCCTCAGCTGCCATCCTAAGACCTTCTTCCCTCTCCAGTTCTTCAAGCCTCTACAAGATATCTGGATCAATAAAGTCTACAACATTGTGTCTATCCATGATCTCAGGAATATCATCTTCTTTACACTCTTCATTTGCCAAAATATACCACTTCTTCAAGCTTGCAGAGTAAACTCCATCCCCACCATTTTCATTCTCAATATCCTTCTCCAGCTTCCTATCCTCCTTGGTAGCACGCTCCCTAGCATCCAAAATAGCTTGAGGAATACAAGGGGGCCTCTCTTTCCCATCTCCCAGCTTAGGCATTGCAACATGAATCCTATTGAGAAAACTACTGATCTTCTTCGACTTCATCTTAATTTCTACTCTCTACTCCAACAACCTCTTGCATGCCGCATTCTTCACCATAGTCACCCCTTCTTCCTTCAAAGCACTCATAGAGAGTAGCGCGCCATCATCCCCCTCCTGATTCCCAAAGAACCCACCCATATTTTTCCCATCCTTAGATCTCATCTCCGCAACCAGTTTTGCATCCTCCTTCGGTAGTGCCTCTAGTGGTTGCAAATAAATCTTATTACAAAGAAATCACTTAGTCAGAAAAGAGAACGAGCAAGGACTCGCTGGCAACAAGCAGTAGTCGTGATATTTGTGGTAACTTAAATACTCTCCAACTTAGCATAAAATTTTGTCACAAATCATACATGGATGAAGAGTAATTTTTGTTGATTTTTTGTGCCTTTAATTGAATATATGATAAAGGATGACTAAGCACATGAGTTAATTTGCAGTCCAAACTTAATAAGAAACCTATCCACAAATGCCTTGCCTAAGAAAATTGGCACATAACTTTTTTTGAAAACCACAAATTGTCTACACTAAAAGCAACTATACTGCAAGCTTCTATGATGGATATCTATACTGCAAGCTTCTATGATGAAAATAAAATTTAAAATTCATTACTTGCAACTACAACATTAGAGAAAAGTTGAATTTTATTTATGTCTTGATGGATATCTATACCGTGTCATAAATCTTCCATTTTGACATAGGAAAAAAGCATAGTGATAGAAGAAAAATAAAAATGAACAAGTTTTAATACAGTATTTTATTGGTGTAGATGTTACTTAATATATTTTATATTTTTACTAGATTGTAAAAATTATCAAAAAGACTAAAATGAATTTCCCAAATATAACATTAATTGCTTCGTTTGGTGTGAGTATGGGATGCATTACATTTGTACAAAAATGCCTCTTACTTTGAGCTGCCACATGATTATGGTCACCTCACAATCTACCACTCAAAGCTCATAGTCTTCATAGTTACACGTACTCACCTTAAATGGTGACATACAAATATCAATTCAATCCAAGTTATTAATTTCTCACATACAGTTTGACATGTCATTTATCTATACTTGAAAGGGCATGTCAATGTTATTATCCTATTTTTTTATTCTCCATAATCAATGGAAATATGGAGGATTCACACTTCTTTATTGATAAAAATTATTAATATGTCGAAGAACTTTTATTGATAACTTTAGAGGATGTGAAAGATTTTATATATTATATTAGTATATAATAATATAACTAATGAAGGGGAGTGTATTTTAATTACTTGAAGATTTTTTGCATTATATATACAATATCATTAGAATTAAAATTACAATATACAATATCATTCCCCATTCTCCATTCTAAAGAAGGCCTCATTCTTAATCAACCAAATCTTCCTTGTACCACACAAAAAATTGTGTGATAACTATGTCTACTCCAACCTTAATTGTTTAAGAATTCATCATATCAGATAAAATATGTTTAAGAATTATTGGGACTGGTCCTTTGGCGTGTATTAAATAGAATACAATTTTCAGCATATTATTATCATTCTATTTCTTTGTTGTAAACATGTCATTGGTTCAGTTTTGTACAAAAAATTTGTGGCCATGTCTTTTTTGTTACTTGGTTTTATTGCATTGTATTGCACTGGTTTAAAGCTAGGGCATTTGTGCTAGCAATCTACAGAATTAGACCTTTATTTTAAATGCATTTAACACAAAAAAAAAAATTACAAAACTAAACCAATGACATGTTTACAACAAAGAAATATAATGATAATAATATGCTGAAAATTCTATTATGTTTAATACATGCCAAAGGACCAGTCCCAACAATTCTTAAACATACTTTATCAGATATGATGAATTCTTAATAAAGGTCTAATTTTTTAGATTGCTAGCACGAAGGAAGATTTGACCTAGCCAAATCTTCCTTGTACTACACAAAAAACTGTGTGATAACTATGTCTACTCCAACCTTAATTATTTAACAATTCATCGTATCAGATAAAGTATGTTTAAGAATTGTTGGGACTGGTCCTTTGGCATGTATTAAATAGAATACAATTTTCATCATATTATTATCATTCTATTTCTTTGTTGTAAACATGTCATTGGCTCAATTTTGTAAAAAAAATTTGTGGCCATGTCTTTTTTGTTACTTGGTTTTATTGTATTCTATTGCACTGGTTTAAAGCTAGGGCATCCGTGCTAGCAGTCTACAAAATTAGACCTTTATTTTAAATGCATTTAACATAAAAAAAAAATTACAAAACTGAACCAATGGCATGTTTACAACAAAGAAATAGAATGATAATAATATGCTGAAAATTATATTTTGTTTAATACACGCCAAAGGACCAGTCCCAACAATTCTTAAACATACTTTATCTGATATGATGATTCTTAATAAAGGTCTAATTCTATAGATTGCTAGCATGAAGGAAGATTTGACCTAGCCAAATCTTCCTTGTATCACACAAAAAACTGTGTGATAACTATGTCTACTACAACCTTAATTGTTTAAGAATTCATCATATTAGATAAAGTATGTTTAAGAATTGTTGGGAGTTCTATTAGACCTTTGTTGTAAACATGTCATTGGTTCGGTTTTGTAAAAAAAAATTTGTGTTAAATGCATTTAAATGGAACATTAAGCATAGTAATAATATGCTTAATCTATTAGTAATTGGCAAATTAAATGCAGATAACACCTTTATCAGTTTAGCATGTTTAATGCATAGGTGTTATCTGCATTTAATCTACCAATTACTAATAAAAAATGAATAAAACACTCACAACCTCTATGAAATGGATGCTATCTTTGCATCTCGCAAGCAAAATTCAAGTGCCCTCTTCCCTCTTTGCACACAGTGCCCTCTTCGCAGCTCACAAAAATTACAAATGAGTGTTTCTTTTTCTTTTTTTGTAAAAAATTTTACAAAACTGAACCAATGGTATGTATTTGCCAGACAAATCTTCATTGTCCCCCACAAAAAAACTAAGTAATAAATACTCCACCCTTAATTTGTTTAACAATGCACCATATTGTGTAAAGTAGGTTCTATCACACATGGCATAGACTCTCTTCAAACTCACAATGCACCATATTAGATAAAGTAGGTTCTATCACACAAGATTAATTGTAAACTTCTAATATCATTTTAATACACTGATATAAAGTAACAGATAAAGTCATTTGTAATTACTATTGAATTGATGGTTTAATCTGAAGTAACTAAGAATGCCATACAAATTAGATTAAGATAACTATTGTCTTATAACCTAATTTAGAATAATAATAAATTAAAGTATAAGTTAATTTTTTATTTCATCACTATTAACGGTGGAGTAGTTATTACTTAGTTTTTGGTGGGGGACAATGAAGATTCTAATAGTAAAAAATTATAAGGTTATTGTCCTTCTCTGTAATTCATTGTTAAACTAATAATGTTATTGCATTACTTAAGGTTTTAAGTAATGCATATTAATGGCATATTAATAGAACTATAAAGTATATATAGAATTGTTGGGACTAGCAGTCATGTCAGGACAGGTCCTACTCAGTTAATCTATTGGATTCCTTTTTTTGTGTGGTATAAGGACCTTTCCAGTGATAGAGCCTACTTTATCTAATATGGTGCATTAAATATGTCTACAGATTAAATTCTATTCTATTTAATACACGCCAAAGGACTAGACCCAACAATTCTTAAACATACTTTATCTGATATGATGAATTCTTAAACAATTAAGGTTGGAGTAGACATAGTCAATAAAGTATTAAACTAGATTAAACATACTTTATCTGAAGTAACTGAACCTACTTTATATGCTTTAAGAGTAGACTATTGAATTAGACAATTGGGTATTAATTGTAAATTCTATTCTTTATCTAAACATACTTTATCTTAAAACTGAACCTACTTTGTTTGTCAGCCAATATTCTGTAATTCTAATCTATAAGAATTGTTTAAATAGATTAAGAATTTTAAGCATATTATTATAAGATACTAAAGAAGCCCTGCTATTTGTCAGACAAATCTTCATTGTCCCCCACAACGAAGATAATGAAGATTGACCTATTACTATGCTTAATGCTTAAGAATTGATGATTTTATAAGATTAAATGCATGATAATATTTTGTAGACTACTAACACAAAGGGAGATTTGACCTAGCAGTCTATAGAATTAGACAAAGCTATAGATAGAGGTCTAATTCTATAGACTACTAGGTCAAATCTTCCTTCGTGCTAGCAATCTACAGAATTAGACCTTTATTTTAAATGCATTTAACACAAAAAGAATTTACAAAACTGAACCAATGGCATGTTTACAACAAAGAAATAGAATGATAATAATATGCTGAAAATTCTATTATGTTTAATACATGCCAAAGAACCAGTCCCAACAATTCGTAAACATACTTTATCTGATATGATGAATTCTTAAACAATTAAGATTGGAGTCGACATAGTTATCACATAGTTTTTTGTGTGGTACAAGGAAGATTTGGTTGATTAAGAGTGAGGCCTTCTTTAGAATCTCATGAGTTTTGTACTACACATGCAACGTATTGAGTTTGAAGAGAGTCTCTGCCATGTGTGATAGAACCTACTTTATCTAATATGGTGCATTGTTAAACAAATTAAGGGTGGAGTAGTTATTACTTAGTTTTTTGTGGGGTACAATGAAGATTTGCCTGACAAATAGAAAGTCTTCTTTAGTATCTCATGAATTTTTACCACATATGCATGAAACAAATATGTTATTTTTCATCTCCAATTAGTTAATGCTTTATAGCAACTCTGAAAGTATATTTAGGAGTTCCCTAGGTGACTTCTTGGAATGAATTGCAGAGAAGGACATTAACCTTATAACTCAAAATTTTAGTAGTGCAAGGCATTTCGATCATTACTAGATTCATATGAAATTCTAAAATTATCAACTTATATGGAAAAGGAAGAAACAAAACTTATTATTGCTGTAATTTTTTATAATATATATAACTGAACAGAACAGTGACCAAATTTACATCATGTATATGCCCATATCAAAACTCACGGGCCCCAAGCAGTGAGTAAACAAGTAATAAATGGATGCCCTAGCTTCAAACCAGTGAAATACAATGTAATAAAACCAAGTCACAAAAAAGACATGGCCAAGTTTTTGCACACAAGCAAAAGTATTTAGTCAATTCTTGTAATATTTTTATACATTTAAACAAATAAAAAATGAATAAAACACTCACAACCTCTAAGAAATGGATGCCCTAGCTTTAAACCAGTGAAATACAATGATAAAACCAAATAACAAAAAAGACATGGCCAAGTTTGGGCACACAAGCAAAAGTCCAGTTCGGGCCTACCTCGAATCCGTGTAGAGTTAGGGCCAAGTTCGCACACACAAGAAAAATTCCAGTGCCCTATTCCCTCTTCGCGCACAGTGCCCTCTTCGCAGCTCGCAAGAAAAATTCTAGTGCCCTCTTCCCTCTTTGCGCACATAGCCCTCTTTCTTCACAGCTCATGAAATTTACAAATGAGCGTTTCTTTTCCTTTTTCTTTTGTTTATAATCATGTGGGTGTTCAAATTACAATGACACCATCGCTATTACGACACCATTGGGGGCACTTGCAAAAAAATAATACAAAAAACACATGCAAATAGTACTACTGTCGAAATTGGCATCTAAATTTGACCCCAAATGTTGTAGTGATCAAACAAAGGAAGTCCAGTCCCTACCATCCATAAGCCAATGGTCAAGAGGAAGTCACTAATAGAGAAATTGAAGCAATACTCACAAAAATAGTTCAACTCAACCGCCGTGACTAGAGCTCAGTTCACTCTTCCTTTAGATCCTTTGTTAGATGTGAACAAATAGGGTTGCAAGCGCATGTCACTTCCTGCCCCATTCAATGAGCTGGCATCATAGCTTATAAGGTACCTCATCTATGAAGGAAGGTTTTCCCATTTGCATGCACACCATTTTAAATTGCTTAGCTATATCAAGCATGGTTTTCTAGTAAATCTTCCAAATTTTTTATATAATATGTTGAGCATTAGTGCTAAACAAACCAAAAATGGAAAAACAAATTCTCTTTCACACCAGGCCCTAGTTAAACTATTAGTTGAAAGGTCTCTTAGAGGTGTGTCTCCCTTGGCATGGGATGATTTTGTTCGGGTCAAGACTTTGCAACCTCAAGATGAATATGTTGAACAACTTGTTCATGAGAGTGAAACTCCTTCTGAGCTAGTTGCTGAAACAACTACCCAAGAAGGAGAACCTGGAAATATTAAGGAAAAAGAACCTTCCCCTACTCTAGAGGACAATGTACATATCTCTTCCTAGAAGAAAGGAAACTGAAATATTCATGAAGGAACTTCAATTCCTGAGAAAGAGCCGCAAAACCCTACAGTTTTAAAAAGTAAGAAAAGGAAGTTGGCTCCTACAACTACTCTTGTAGCAGAGAGATCGAAGAAAACTATTAAAAATAAAATGGCAGAGGTAACAAAGACTCCCTTGCGGAGAAGCTCTTGGATGAGAGGGAAAATTCCACAAGTTTCCCCAGATATCCAAGTTGTTCCCTCAGAAAAATCTACCATAAAACCCCATGTTGGTTATGTTTTATATAATTCCCCAGTTCAACCAAATGTTCTAGATCTTTCCTAGAATTTAAATGATTCATTTGATAATGAACCTCCCATGCATCAGAGGGAGCCTAAATAAAGTCATCATACAGTTCAAGAAGGTAATTGGGAAGCGCCTTAGTTGCCTCAACCAACAACTAACTCTTATTTTCAGAATGCTATTGTACCTTTTAGGAGAACCTGGTTCACTAATTACTTAGAGCAGGCCCATAGTGCGAAGAAAAGACAAAAGACTCAACTAGAAGAGTTTGGCTCGCCTACTTTGCAGTCCATTCTTTTCAGTTTATACACTCTGTTTACTTTTAAGAAAACTTTGTGGAAATAAGAGAGGAAAAAGATGAAAAAAGAGATTGATGATCAAAAAGAGGAAATAGATGACTTGAAAGATAAAATAGAGAAACATAAACAAAAGATGGATCATGCCTTAAAATTGGCTGACCAAATCATAGGTTGTAGGCCTCCTCCTAGAGTATATGCCATTTTCTTGAAAGATCAATTTCTCTTGTTCCAATTGATAGCCTTTAGTTATGATCTCAAGTGATGTATAGTGTTTTTTAACTTGTTATGATTTAAGGAAACTGGTTGAAATAGTTAAAGTGTCATGCACCCATCATAATTTCATCAAAAGAAGAATTCATTTTAGTTATTTTAGCATGATTCATGGTAGGAAAAGGATGCATATAGATACATGATACTATTAAAGGAAGAGTTAATTTTTGAGTGCATGTATATTTATTGATTATATTATTATTGAAAGATACATGTGTTAGGTGTATGCATGTTGCACGAGTGTTTTATTTTGAAGAAATAAATTTGTTTCTCCTCATGAGTTATGTGTTAGTGTTATTGGGGATGGGTGCCAAATATTGAATAATAGATAAGGTTTATCCTCTTATTGGGAAAAAAAAAAATATTTTAAAGTACTTTGGCCAAAGTCATGTATTTATTGAAATATATGAAATTACTCTAGCAAACTATATTGATTTGGTTCTCTACCATATCCTAAGAGTACAACATTGCATGACATGAGTATGATATCTATGCATGTAGATATATCATGTTGCACTAGGATTTTCCTCCTCCTTATTATTTCTAGGTAGCTATGGATTTTGTGTAGGGTCAAGTATCTTTTGTGCCATAAAATATTTTGGGGGAGCATACGCTTCATGGTTGGGTGGAAAAGTGCCTGAGCCATGTACTCATCTATTGAGATTGCAGATGACAGATGTGTTTGATGGCACTTAGAGACACATGTTTTCTTTTCATACATCATTTATCATATATTCTTGTCCATTGTACATTGTTATTGTATTGAATTAATTTTCAAGAAAGAGGGCCTAAGTTATAATTATAATGTATCTCATGTACATGTGCTAACACATAGATTATTATTGAGATATATTTGACATTTCACATGAATATTAAAATATTATCCTCTAATTTTATATTGTTACAAAATATAAATAATTAATTATTTGTGAGATATATTTTAAGGGTTGATATTCAGTATTGATATCAACCAGTCTTCTAGGTTGATATTGGGGGTGGGAATTGTAGCTTTGAGAGAATCATTTTTACCTTACATTAGAAAAGGACAAAAATACTAGATGATGGAAAGAGGTTGAAGGAACAAAATAGAAAGGGGGGTGTGGTAGTGGTTGTTGTTTGTACCAAGGTACAAAAATAAGAAAGAGAGTTTTCTAAGGTCCCTAAAAGTTTGTTCCATATAGGATTGATGAGGAGATTTTGTATTGTCTTTTCTTTTAGTGCTCCTCTATTGTTGGTTTTTTGTGGTAGTGGTGGCATATTTGGAACTAATCTTTTGTTTAAGATACTTATGTATCCAACTTCTAAGCTCATTTGGGACATTCTCCTACTTATACCTCTTTCCATTTGATGGTTAGGGATATTCGTACAATCTTTATTATTTGGAAAATTTGGCTGGAAATAAATCATCAAAGTTTCCATGATTGTTAGAGACTTAATAGGTATATTTGGTTGAAGATTTTGGAATAGATTAAAAAAATTGGTGAATAAGTGTTGTACTATATTCCAATAAATTATTACAAATATAGTATGATCTACAAATGTATCTATATATTTAATATAATATCTACATGTGTAGTACGTATGTCCCATACACCTACATCATGCTCGTGTATATCCTCCTAAATGTGACGATTCTCAATAGATATAAGTTAAATAGGACTAACATGTGATAGTATATCCTAATGTCACGTGTAAAAGGAAAATTTATGGTAAATGAGTTTAGTTAATCATAAGGTTACATGTAACAATTTATGTATTAAGTATTGCAAAATTTAATAAAGACTTGATGATTAAGGGTGCTTGTTGTATTTAGGATCTATTTATGTCCCTGCGCGCAACGGGTACAGACGTGGCCTCAACAGAGGCACAGACAATTTGGAATATCGCGAGTATGATCTCTCAAATGTGTGAGAGGAATCAGCATCAAAATCGAGGGCCTATCTTACCCGTTCCATCTCAACTGGCAACACACGTACCCTCCAAGACTCTCAAATCAGCTCGCCTTTCTATACTGTGTCACTTTTATACACGGAAACCGCCAAAGTTTACACATAATTCCACTTATGAATCCTTTACTTTTAGTACAGAGTGAAAGCATGCATTTCTTCAGAAAGCCAACTTCGTTTACTGTCATTCCTTTATTCATCCATCTTTCCTCGCAATCACTTTATCTTCATATTCTTTATTTCTTTCATCTCCTAATGCTAGTATTTAGCACCTGTGATATGCATTCCATAGGTATATAGAATCCGGTACCTAGCATGGGATAACTTGTTTCGAAAACACCTTTTTTCAGCGTTTGGTGTTTCTATTTTGTATTTCATAGAATTCGACAATTAGGAATGTTGCCTAAGCTAGGGATACCAATTAGACTAAGGAAAATATTGAACTCAGAATGACGGATAGATAATGGCCTTGCTTATATTTTATTTGATAGACTCAATTTAGTTAATTACGTAAATCAAGAAAGTGTAGAGAAGTTAACTACGTAAATCAAGAAAGTTGAAATAAAAAGTAATAAAATATTAGACAATATATTGACTATTGCGCTTAAATTGGTGCAAGAACACCTACTGAGTTGGATGCCTCATGAAGGATTTTGCATTTGTTTTGTTTTTTACGTTTTTTCAAGGTTAAATCAGGTCCTAAGGACCATTTGAAATCAATTCAAATCACTTTGTAAGGCTATTGAAGCCATTAAACTCATGGAGACCTATATGGTCTTCATGTGATCAAAGTTGGTCAAAGCATACCAGAAGAGCCCAATATGGGTGAAATTGATGGGTTAAGTCCTATTGAGTCTATGTTATCAAGTCTAAGGTGATGGTACAAGTTTTTGAGTCATTTTGTCAAGTGTGATAAAAGTTGTCAAAAATTTGTAAAAGTTGTCATTGTAAAAAGTGTAAAAAATGGAAAAAAACATATGTGTTAGTCATGGAATTTGTTACTATAAATTTCAACCAATAAAAATATGAGGATACTCTATAGTTGAATACATCCTTGAATCTCCCTAGTTTCTTCTCATTTGTACATGACTTTAAAAAATCTCCCAATTATTAGAGATTTCAATTCAAAGATCTCCTCTACTGATTATCTATCGTTATAGATTTCATTTCCCTCATAAATTTATCAATTTTGTAGATATAAGGAAATCCTATAGATTACTCCTCAACTCACTAGAAATTCCCATCTCACTACGTCCTCAATTATATGAACACACAACACTTTTGTTGGCATTTCCTTCCTTAAAAAAATTGCACATGTCACACTTAGGGATACACACTCCTAATGTATATGGGTCACTATGGAGGCTAAACCATGACACAATAAGGTACTAGACATTGTTTCCTAAATATAACTAGCCCTTTATTTCCTCCTTAGATTCACTTGCTTACTTTCCTTAGCATACAAGTTTTACATCAATGTCTACAAGCACTTGGGAACCTAGAAATATTAGATATGTAAATCCACTTTCCTTAGCTATATCAAAATTAAGAACACATGTGTCAAGGAAAGACACTAGCATTTGGGACTAGTTACACATGTTAGAAAGTAAAGTCCACCAAGATAACTAAGAGGGGGGGAGGGTGAATCAGTTATCAGATAAAGGCAACTTATAATACCATTATTAGATTTCAACCATGTAACCAATATAAACAGTAACCATAGAAAGATAAACATACATAATGACACAAGATATGTTGACTATGGAACCTCTTGATCAGAGAGTAAACCCCAATGGGGATGGTACCCACAAAAGATGTGCTAATATAAAAATTCCTTGTGAGAGGATGGACCCCATTAAGAGTCTATGAAATACATTCAATACAATTAGTCCCTGTTAGGAGACTTTGAATCCCTGTTAAAAGATTCTAACTCGGTTAAGAGTTATAGAAGGCAGAAGGATCCACTGTCCAAACAGCTTCAAGGGCAAGATCACTGAACTCATTGTCCAACTGATCTTTCTATTATCCGAACATAATAATACCAATAATTACTGATCTCAGAAAGTTATCTTCACTCATTTGTTTGTGCCAAAATCTCACCAACTTCTTTACCAGATCTACTTAATTTGCATATCCTCTTACAACATAAATATCATCGTATATCTCTCTACTTCATTACAATCGAGGAAAACAATCCTTCCTTTATACCGCACTCAAATAATTTACAATAGAGTCAGCCAACTAGGCTTAACCAATTACAAAATATAAATCATTACACGTTACATAATATTTCACAACCACATAAAGATGTTGGCTTCCAAACTAAATAACTCTTCACACGTGCAACCTCTGACTATGTTGTCTCATCTAGGTCACTTTCAAAGTGTCTTCAACTTTTGTACATCTTTGAAAATCCAAATTCTATCCCGGTTAGGATCTATATAATCCAATTATCACAAGCTGCTTCTCAGGAACATTGTCAGAATACTATTTCCACTAAATTACACATAACTGTCATGAATAATTGAATTTTCGTACACGCTCTTAACCATAATCTCAGAACATAATATAGAACAATTCCTTAATGCTGCATATCTTGATCTAGAATTCTCCACATGCACTAATTCAAACACGGTCCGCTTCTCTACTAATCTCTAGTAGATCAATGTGTTGACATCAATGAGAAACATAGTCATGAATGCAACATAAACCTGCTACAGAACTACTTTGAATACTCCCCCATAGGACATATTTAGCATTCATTCCTAACAATCTCCCCCATTGGCATTGATGTCAACATAGATGAAAAATATCCGAGTTCCATGAATACTAAATTGCAACACTGTTGTTCTGTATTATCTTTTCAAATCCTCTTCATTAATCATCGAATGTATCCTTCTCCTCAGTACTTCTATTTTTCAAGTCCTCTTCATCAATCATCAAGTCAATCAACAGATGTTTTTCATGTATCCTTCTCCCCCATTAACATCAATGAAAAAGTAAACATTAATATGTCAATCCAATACAAGCTCGAATGTCAAAAGACACTATTCAGAAAATACTTTCACAAGAGTCCTTCATAACTCATCTCAGACACACAGACACTCCCCCATAGAGGAAGTATCAACATACAGTCCAGAATAGATAGAGCTCTTATACCACTAGACTGATGCAACTTTCTGCATCACTACTCAAAAGTAGGCTGGGGCATAACCCCAAGCATACCTCTCAAATACTCAAATGTATCTTTAGGTAAGGGCTTTGTAAATATATCTTCAATCTTCTCTTTTGTATTAATATACTCAAGTCTGACTTCTTTTTCTGCAACTTTTTCTCTTACAACATGATATTTGATCTCTATATGTTTTGTTTTAGAATACAACATAGGGTTCTTAGACATACTTACTGTACTGGTGTTATCACAGTGTATGATAACAGGCTCATTGAACTTGATTCCAATATCCTTCAACATTTGTTTCATCCATATTATCTGATTATAATTATTTGTTGTTGCTGGGTGACCCCACAATAGTGGGTTACACTTTTTTAGACATGCTGATTTTTGCTGAAATAACAAATTTTTAATAAAATATAATTATTTAAGCCTTGAGAGGTTCAATTTGAGGGAATTAATTGAAAATGGTTAGCTCAAAGCCTCATAGATAAAAAAAATATTGATATAACATCTATACTCCTCATTCATACCTACAATGGAGTCTCCTTCGCACCTATTAAAATGCTGACAAAAAATCACTTTGAATTTATTTTTTAGAAGATCAAATGATTCCATTTGAAAAATCTATCTATGTAGTATGGTACTACTAAGAAAAATCTTTCCAATGATTACAGTGTTAATATATATTATGTTTATTATGATTTTGTAATTTTAGTTTTACTAAACATAAATATTTCACCATATGTCTACCTCTGTGTTTGAAGTTTATGGAAAAATAGTAAATGAGAGAAAAAAAATTCTAAAAAATATCTATGCCCTAGATATTTAAGTTCTCTTTCTATTAAAAAAAAATAAAAATGAAATTGGACAAATACATGACAAGTTATAAGCTATGTAGTCAATGTATGTCAAAATTACATTTTAGTCAACTTCAAACATTAATAAAATATGAAATAATCATGATAATATCATCAAACCAATTTTATGCCCTCCATGTGGATGTTACAAAACTAATTTCGAAAGAATCACATTGATATCTATAGGATTTGAGCAATACAAATCCACAAAACCCAAAGATCACCTGCATACAAAAACCTGTTATAAGGAACTAGAGACAAGAAGAGGGCAAGGGTTTGACTCAGAATATGAAGAAGAAAATATCATCAAATAATGAATGATTTGAATGTACAATGGATCATCCTTATAAAGGAGATTGAAATCCTTGAAAGGCAAACCTAAAAAGCAAAAGTGCATGTAATAATTAGTTAAATTATTACAAGACTAATGCATGCAAGTTTATATTTAAAACAACTAGTGCATAAGTTTAAATCAACTAGTGTATGTGTGTTTAAATATAAACAACTAAAAATAAAAGTGTTGACATCTTAAGAAGGGAGTAAAGTTAATTAATATAATTAATACTTTACTCTAACACCCCCCCTTAAGATGCACAACAATGCAGCTACAAACAATGCAAGAAGAAAGCAAAGGCAACTACAGTGCTGAAATCATAAAAATGGGTCCCGACAACATGGCCTGATGAGGTACCCAGCACAACCAAATCTCTGTAAAATGGAGAAATAGAGAAAACCCAGTGGGAAAAAAACCCTACTCCAAAAAGAGTTAGAAAAATGCAAAAAAATAAATGGCTCAAGAGACCCTCTCAAAACCATAAGTACAACCAACCCCCCCATGAGAGAGGGATGAGACACCAAAGCCCCCCCAAAATGATGGAACCCCTATGTAAATGATCGAACCAATGCAACTCCAATGTGGACAAAACAAAGGCATAGAACAAGGAAACCCCTGAATGAGAGGTGAAATTGGAAGGCCTAACTGATGCTCAAAGGAGAAAACACAAGGAACCTGAAAGGGAATCCCCAATGTAGGTGGTGTGACAGGTGTGTTGACACTGTCATGAAAGAGGAGATGAATGTCCTCTGTAGAATCCTCAGCAAGTGCACCTGGTGGCTTGATGAATGGAGCTGGAGGGTCAAGCAGTGCTGAAGAAGAATCATGTTGAAGAGAAAAGACCTCAACAGGATGTGGTGTGGTAGTCATAGCAGTGATCTCAGGAGCAATACAAAATTTCAAGCGACCTGACTGCACCACATGAGGCTCTCGTGAAAGAGGAGAGTTGTGCTCCGACAATGGAGATGGTGGACCAAAGTGTGAGAAGATGTAGAGGTGAGTGGAATGATCAACTATCCTTGTAGCAACAATGCCTCCTTTCGCACTATCCTGGATGAAGACTGAATCTGCAGTGAACTCAACTGTCTTCCCTGATCCGCTGTGTGTAATATGAAAAAGTGAGAGAAGGTTTATAGACAAAGATGGAACATACAATACATCATTGAATGTGCTATCCTGAATGCATACTGCACCTTTCCCATAGACTATTAGGATAGTGTTATCACTAATACATTTGGGGTGACATTGCGACGGCCATTTGCGACGGCAGGCAAATGTCATGTGGTTTTGCTCTTTTTTTTTCAAATATAGCCCGACACCGTCGCAATTTGCGACGACAATACATTTGTAACTGTCGTAATTGCGACGTTGTCGGGATATAAGCGCAAAATTTAAAAGGAACGTTGTCATGTGTCTTTTGAACAGCGCCGTAACCCTCCGCGAAATCACATCACGATATAACGGCAAACAAAATAAGAACGTTGTCATTTGTGTTTTCAACAGCGCCGTAACCCTCCGTGAAATCACATCGGGATATAAGGGCAAAAAAAACAAGAACGTTGTCATTTGTGTTTTCAACAGCGCCGAGAGAGATTCCCTCCGCGAAATCACAGCTACAATTTCTGAGTACGTTGGGTTTATTTTTCTTTTGTCATTATTATGTAATCTGGTATTCAGCTGTTAGAGAGCTAAAATACCCAGAAATGAGGACATATCTATGTTGAATTTATTGTTAGCGGCTTTGGTTATTTAGAAGTTTAATTTTATTTGTTCATCTTTCAAGCACAAACATTTTGTGGACCGTAACGTCTTCATTGTTTCGGGTATGCAGTGAAACAACCCTAACTTGCAATTGCGATGTTGTTGGGATATAAGGGCAAAAAAAAAAAGGAACGTTGTCATTTGTGTTTTCAACAGCACCGTAACCCTCCGCGAAATCACATCGGGATATAAGGGCAAAAAAAACAAGAACGTTGTCATTTGTGTTTTCAACAGCGCCGAGAGAGATTCCCTCCGCGAAATCACAGCTACAATTTCTGAGTACGTTGGGTTTATTTTTCTTTTGTCATTATTATGTAATCTGGTATTCAGCTGTTAGAGAGCTAAAATACCCAGAAATGAGGACATATCTGTGTTGAATTTATTGTTAGCGGCTTTGGTTATTTAGAAGTTTAATTTTATTTGTTCATCTTTCAAGCACAAACGTTTTGTGGACTGTAATGTCTTCATTGTTTCGGGTATGCAATGAAATAGCCCTAACTTGCGACTACCTTCACGGTACTTGTGTACATTATCATGTTGTCTTTACAGTGACTGTCCTCATTCAAGTGGCAATTACACAAGGGACAGTCACTGTGAGATGTCCTCATTTGTGACAAGGACAGTCACACTTAGGACATCTCATAGTGATATTCCCTTGTGTAATTTCCACTTGAATGTATTGCTATTGAACCACATTAATGCTTTTCTTCTTCAACAAATGAGGACAGTCACTGTAAAGACAACATGATAATGTACACAATTACCAAAAAATGATCTTGTTAATTGATGTAACACTTTGTCTTGCTCACTCCCTATCCTTCACTAGGGTCTCTTTAGGCCAATGTTTTGACTTGATAGGGTACTTAACTATCCCTACACTCTTTAGGTATCTCTACCCAAGATCCCACTCCTTCAACTAGTGCACACCAACAAGAAATACAACGAACTCTGCTCAATACCAATCTAGCTACTAGGACACTCCTAGTCTTGTCTTCACAAATTGAAACACATTCAACTAGAACTTTACTCCATGGAGAGGCTGGCCACTAGGACCTCTATTGGTTTCAATATTACTCCTTCACCTATACTTTTCATCAGTACTTCAATCCGGTTCATCAAACCATGCATGCCAATTGCACCCAAAAATAGGCTGCTAGCAATTAGGCCTTTGTCAAGCCTTTTTGTTTATATTAAGCCACCTAAAGGGCTTAGGATTCAGATGCCCTTTATTGAGAACTCCAAGATATCTAAGGTCTTCTCCTCCTAGATTTTTTGTACACCAACTGCTACAGCCATGCCTGAAAACAAGTATTTTGACACAACTTGGACAGTCTGACTAAGAGTTTGTTTTCTTAGCAGCCAAAGAAACTCACCCAATCTTCTAATTTGGCTTGGGGCTTCTTTAGATGTGTGTCTACCTCTCCATGAGATTTTAGTTGAAGCAACCAATGCATTCAACTTGTTGTAATCTTCTTGTAATGATTTGTCATCCCTAACTGTGCTCAATTGACTCACCTAGGACATCATTGCAAACATAGAAAATGAGCTTCCCAGGGCCCCTCCTTCCAAACATATAGTACATGGAGTCTCCTCACCCATTCCAAGAGCCCGTACAAAATTGACAATGGAATGATGAGCTAAGACTCCATTTGTTCAACCTGCCTGGTTCAAACCAATGATAGGGTACTTAACAAAAGAATTAACAAACTAGTTGGAATGCTTCAAAACTCAAAAAAAACACAACACAGAATAAAAAAACAACTTGTACTAACTTTTCCAATAGACACTGCGAGCTATCTAATCCATTAATCAACTGAAAACAAAGAAACAAAAAAACTCAAGAATTCACTAAAACCGTGTTACTCTACAAATCTTCTTAATTCCAAATGTTTTTCCCCCCAACCTTTTGCACAGATCGATGGAGGCCTCTTATAGTTGATCTGATGCCTAATTCAATGGTTTCATATAGTTACATAACCATCTTACTCGAAAATGCTCCCTTGCACAAATGTTGTCAATGTTGTGAATGACAACATTGACAACTTGTTACAACCTTTGGGATTTTGGTTCAAAACTTATTGTTCAAACACCATAAGACCCTAACCATGACTTAGTTAGGATATTTAGACCTCACATAGGCCACTTCTACACTTCTTTTCCCAATTTGACCCCTAAATGCTTCATTCCCACTTTTGCCACAATATTGGTAACTTGGGTACAAATTGGCACTTGCCTTCACAAAGGTCACACATGAGGACATCTCACAGTGATCGATTGTCCCTTGTGTAATTGCCACTTGAATGTATTGCTATTGAACCACATTAATGCTTTTCTTCTTCAACAAATGAGGACAGTCACTCTAAAGACAACATGATAATGTACACTCACTGTAAGGACAGTCACAAATGAGGACATCTCACAGTGACTGTCCCTTGTGTAATTGCCGCTTGAATGTATTGCTATTGAACCACATTAATGCTTTTCTTCTTCAACAAATGAGGACAGTCACTCTAAAGACAACATGATAATGTACACTCACTGTAAGGATAGTCACAAATGAGGACATCTCACAGTGACTGTCCCTTGTGTAATTGCTGCTTGAATTACATAAGGGACAGTCATTGTGAGATGTCCTCATTTGTGACAAGGACAGTCACACATGAGGACATCTCACAGTGATTGTCCCTTGTGTAATTGCCACTTGAATGTATTGCTATTGAACCACATTAATGCTTTTCTTCTTCAACAAATGAGGACAGTCACTCTAAAGACAACATGATAATGTACACTCACTGTAAGGACAGTCACAAATGAGGACATCTCACAGTGACTGTCCCTTGTGTAATTTCCGCTTGAATTACATAAGGGACAGTCATTGTGAGATGTCCTCATTTGTGACAAGGATAGTCACACATGAGGACATCTCACAGTGATTGTCCCTTGTGTAATTGTCACTTGAATGTATTGCTATTGAACCACATTAATGCTTTTCTTCTTCAAAAAATGAGGACAGTCACTCTAAAGAAAACATGATAATGTACACTCACTGTAAGGACAGTCACAAATGAGGACATGTCACAGTGACTGTCCCTTGTGTAATTGCCGCTTGAATTACACAAGGGACAGTCATTGTGAGATGTCCTCATTTGTGACAAGGACAGTCACTCATGAGGACATCTCACCGTGATTGTCTGTAATGTCCCCTTTTTGGCTAACTTGGAAAACAGGAACAATTACTCCACTTCTCAGACTTACTCTATCAGATACTTACAATTAAACTAAGTAATGGAGGTTACTTAAGATATCAACCGCTATTTCAGATTCAATCACAATATGTGTGCAAGATGATATTGATACCAATATGTTTAATAGCACTGTCGGATATAATGATATGAAATATGCTATGAATATGATGTTTCCTATCACTTATAGTGATAGTATAATGATGGTATGTCTGATATAAACAATATCAATATACAATCAATAAGTATTGCTTACAGCAATGTATTTGCTGTGTCTGATATGATGATGTAATTATGCAAATGTGTAATATCGCTATGAGTGATATGTTGCTATTTCAGATTCTGAATTATATGCTTGCAACTTCAAATATTGATGCTGTTTCTGACTATCCTTTCTATTTGTGCAATCATGGTGTTGTCTCTGATCTGCAATGATAAACTTGAAACCAAACTGCCAAAGGCAGATGCTCTATTGAGTATATCCAAATATGGATAAGTAAATAAAGTTCTAATGATGCCTTGAGTGACTGACGAGAATGCATTCTTATATTGTCTTTAACAAATGAAGAGATGCTATGAATGAGACGTGTCTTGTTTCTTCCTCCATGTCCCTTTGTTAAGCACACCTTTCCATAATCCGACAGTTCACATAATATTATTTCATTATTTTCTGATCATAGATAACTCCCAGATTGACTCAATATCAAATCTTTTTATGAAGGTAATCTTCCCTAATTGGTAGTGCAACCAGTAGTTAACATCCATTGTGTTTGTATTAGTTTGGTCTAACTATCATTAGTATTTAGTCAATCGATATTAACTCTTGCCTTATCCCATATTGTTATGATGATATCCAATCTTTCTACTCTGATATAAGTCGATATCATTTTCTGATAATTGTCCATTTATTGGTTGATTGCTGGTAATGGAGTTTGATCTTCAAATTGACTTCCATTCCTGTTAATACTTAAGGATACATTGTACTTATTATCCATGACTGATGCCTCATTCATCAATAGCTTGTGATATAATCACTGATGCTTTTGTGTTTCTACAAGATGTGGTTTATCTCAGACAATCGATAATCTTTCAATCCTTTAGTCGATATCCTCCTATGTGGTGTCTATTGATATAGATAGTAGAATTCAATCTAGTTTATGTTATTGTCATGATAACATAGGAAGTGATGGTGCATATTTGCTAGCGGGTCTTCATGTTTGATATTGCTTTATCGGATATGTCATTGTCTAAACTTGTGCAATTAATGATTATTTATAATATATGAATGGTTATCCTTCTTGCTTATCAATACATCTTCTGAAACCCATAGCGACCTATCCCTTATTCATATCATGTTGATCTTGACTTCATAGTATTTGGTTCATTAATCATCCTCTCATGGTATCGATGTGTAATGACTAGTGATTGTTGTATCACTTCTTCGTTCCTCATCGTGATAGATAATGCAGATGTTTAATGTAGATGTATATCGATTATAGATATTCGATATTGCTTTAAACGTTATTATTATTATTATTATTAATGTTATTGTTATTATTAAATATTATAATTAATGATGTTAGTAATATTAATAATATTATAATAAATATTATTATAGTGATAACATATTGTTTTATATTGAGAGGTTTATTAATATTATTTATATATTAAAATTATTATATCAATAATTGATTTAATATTATTACTTAATATATTATTATAATATAATATATATAATTTATTAATAATTATTTATTATTAATTTATATTATAATTATAATCATAATTATATTATTTATTAATATTTTAATATCATTTAATTAACATATTACTTATTATGCTAACTATATATTATTATTATCTTTTGATAATAATTATATATTATTGTTATATACCGTTAATAATAGATTATTATATATCATCTAATCATTTTATTATTATACTAAGTTCAATATGTCACGGCTCATGACATTGTCCCTTGTGTAATTGCCACTTGAATGTATTGCTATTGAACCACATTAATGCTTTTCTTCTTCAACAAATGAGGACAGTCACTCTAAAGACAACATGATAATGTACACTCATTGTAAGGACAGTCACAAATGAGGACATCTCACAGTGACTGTCCCTTGTGTAATTGCCACTTGAATTACACAAGGGACAGTCATTGTGAGATGTCCTCATTTGTGACAAGGATAGTCACACATGAGGACATCTCACAGTGATTGTCCCTTGTGTAATTGCCACTTGAATGTATTGCTATTCAACCACATTAATGCTTTTCTTCTTCAACAAATGAGGACAGTCACTCTAAAGACACCATGATAATGTACACTCACTGTAAGGACAGTCACAAATGAGGACATCTCATAGTGACTGTCCCTTGTGTAATTGCCACTTGAATGTATTGCTATTCAGCCACATTAATGCTTTTCTTCTTCAACAAATGAGGATAGTCACTCTAAGGACAACATGATAATGTACACTCACTGTAAGTGTACATTATCATGTTGTATTACAAATGGACCTTATGTTGGTCGGGATATAAGTGCAAAAAAAAAAAGGAACGTTGTCATTTGTGTTTTCAACAGCGCCGAGAGAGATTCCCTCCGCGAAATCAAGCGGGTTATCATTTGTGTTTTGAACAAAGCGGGTTGTCATTTGTGTTTTGAACAGCACCGAGAGAGATTCCCTCCGTGAAATCAAGCGGGTTGTCATTTGTGTTTTCAACAGCGCCGAGAGAGATTCCCTCCGCAAAATCACAGCTACAATTTCTGAGTACGTTGGGTTTATTTTTCTTTTGTCATTATTATTTAATCTGGTATTCAGCTGTTAGAGAGCTAAAATACCCAGAAATGAGGACATATCTGTGTTGAATTTATTGTTAGCGGCTTTGGTTATTTAGAATGCTTCCCCACAATACTTAATTACACAAGGGACAGTCACTGTGAGATGTCCTCATTTGTGACAAGGACAGTCACACATGAGGACATCTCACAGTGACTGTCCCTTGTGTAATTGCAACTTGAATGTATTGCTATTCAACCACATTTATGGGTCCGTTTGGACCACGACACACAGTAGCATCTACAGAGAAGAATATCCCAGGTGTAACAAGTTGTAAGAATATACCAACAGTTCTAAGAAGTTCCCTAGCACGTAGTAGCATCTACAGAGAAGAATATACAACATGAGGGCAGCCACTGTAAAGACAACATGATAATGTACACTCATTGTATGTGTACATTATCATGTTGTCTTTACAGTGACTGACCTCATTCAAGTGGCAATTACACAAGGGACAGTCACTGTGAGATGTCCTCATTTGTGACAAGGACAGTCACACATGAGGATATCTCACAGTGACTGTCCCTTGTGTAAGCCACTTGAATGTATTGCTATTCAACCACATTTATGGGCCCATTTGGACCATGGCACACAGTAGCATCTACAGAGAAGAATATCCCAGGTGTAACAAGTTGTAAGAATATACCAACAGTTCTAAGAAGTTCCCTAGCACATAGTAGCATCTTCTAATTGTCTATACCACTTCACAAGGTATTGTTTGCACACATTGTTTTTGGTTCTTTTGATGACCCTTGTTTTGATATTGCTATTAGGCCTTGTAGCTTATATGTTTTGACTGCTGGAGAGCTTCTAAAGCTAAGCAAGAAGACCATTGCATGAGTTATAGCCGCGCGCTCAGGTTTGAAAATTGTATATTTTTTAATCTAATGTATATTTTAATCCTTTTGCCATGTCATGTAATATGTCTTGCCTTGTAGCTTATATGTTTTGAAATTGCTGTTAGGCCTTGTAGCTTATATGTTTTGATTGCTAGAGAGCTTCTAGAGCTAAGCAAGAAGGCCTTGTAGCTTATATGTTTTGTGTACTTTTGACAATTTTGCTTAGTCACTGAAAGTTGTAGACCGAAGTTTTCATAGCCCAATTTTTGCTTCCTGCGAAGAACGATCATGTCAGATAATATAAGTGAAGAACAAAATAGGGAGACAATCGCTAGATTGTGGTCTAACTTGAAAAGAAAAGGTGATGGAAAATGTTATTGTCCCTGCAAAATTTGTAAGGGCTTAAACCGTAGAAGATTGCTAATCAAAACAGTTAAGAGACATTGTAGGGAGAATGGTCACATTGAAGGGGGGGATGACTATCATCCATTGGTAAGTTGTTCATTATATCATTTTAACAATTTATATACATATGAAATCACTTGATGATGAGTTGAAGATCATGGTTTATTTATGTTAATCAATTTTATATAGGTTGATCTCCCCAGGGAAGTACATGATATGGAGGAACATGGGGGTGCGAATATCCAAGGTGAAGATAATGATCCCATGGAAGATGACGATCATGCGCCAGAAAACACAATTGAAGATGATGGTATAAATACATTGATCCATGACACATTTAGTCCAAGCGGATCTGATCATGATGATGATGATAGCCTTGATGTACCTCTACTTGAGAAGGCATACGAGCCCCTATACAAAGACTCCCAAACAACTCTTCTCTCTACTGTATTGTTGTTGTTGAACTTGAAGGTTATGAATGGTTTATCCAACATAACAATGTCACATATGTTAAGGTATGTCATATATGTCTTTATAGTTAACAAAGGGTGAATAATGTACCACTAATATTGTTTATATTAACAACTTATATTTTTTGCTGTAGATTGATAGGCGAGTTTTTGTTACCACCATCAAATATTCTACCTCGCTCATATCGAGAATTATCTGCTATTATGAAAGATATTGGAATGGAGTATCAAGAAATACATGCTTGTCCCAATGATCATATTATATATTATAAAGAACATGAATTTGCAACACAATGCCCTGTATGTCATACGAGTAGATATCGAACAGATCGAATAACAAAAAAGGTGCCTCACAAGGTTCTTCGTTACATCCCCATTATTCCATGGATGCGACAATTATTCAGGTGTACTAGCTTGGCACAATTTATGGATTACCATGCACGCAATAGAAGTCGAGATGACATTATTCGAATCCCTGCGGATGGTTCGGCATTTATGCACATAGAGGAAAAGTGGCAACACTTCAAAGAAGAACCTCGTAATCTCAGGCTTTCATTGGCAGCGGATGGTGTCAATCCATTTGGAGAGATGAGATCTGTTTGCTCGGTGTGGCCTGTTTTTGTTATCAACAATAACATTCCTCCGTGGATGTCAATAAAGAGGGAGCACATTATGTTGGCAATGATTGTTCCAGGTATTTTATCATTTGATAGTTATTAATTTACATGTACTTACAAATCTTACAGTAAAATGGTCACAATAATTATGTAATGTTACTGTTCATTCAAGTAGGTAAATATCAAGTTAAAGATATGAATGTATATATTGAGCCTCTTATTGACGAGTTGGTGGAGTTATGGAACGGTGTCACTATGTATGACGTGTCTAGACCAATAGGACAAAGACAATTTCAATTCCATGCAATACTTGTATGGACAATACATGATGCCCCAGGGCTAACACATTTTTGTGGTATGTTATAGTGAATTCAAGTTGCGCATGATAATTCTAATTATAAAAATCAACATATTTAATAATCCAATTATATCATTATCTTGTAGGTCTTCAAACAAAGGGAAAATTTGCATGTCCAGTTTGTGGTCCAAAGATGAAATCTCGTCATTCAAAAAGTTTAGGAAAGCATGTGTTTGATGAGTACAGACACTTCCTCCACAGGAATCATAAGTATCGAAGTATGGAAAAACATCTTTTCAATGGGAAAGAAGAGACTACATCAAAGCCACGAAGAATGACACCTCGCCTATGGAAGTTGGAATATAATAGAATTAATCGTCGAGGTAATGTCGTTCCACTTAATGGTTTATGTTTGTAATTTATATATTTCTATTGTGATTTTTGTTTACTAATTATGTAATTGATGATCGTGAAGGTCGTCAAGGCACTACTGACAACCTTCCAAAGGGACTAAAAAGCTATCCCAGACAATTTAGTAGGTTGCCCTACTATGAGGACCTACAAATTGTGCATTTGTTTGATCTTATGCATGTTGGAAAGAATATAACAGAGACATTGTGGAAAATACTGGATGGAAGGCGTGACAAAGAAAAAATTGTCAAAATTTGTAATGACATTCATGAATCCAATCATGCACTGAAGAATTTCATTCACTCAAATAGCAATAGAGATCAGATTAATATAAGTGCCCTTCCTTGGTTATTAACGGAGCAGCAAAGTGATGCCATAAAAGAAGTCATACGAAAAATTTGATTTCCCACAGGATTTGCTGGGAACATAAGCAATCTCATATCAAAGAAAAGTGAATTTGGGCCAGGGCTCAAAACGCATGATTGGCATACTTTCATCAAGGTAAGTTATGTTCTTCTGTATTTACAATATATTCATAAACTACGTGTACTATTCATTATGTTATGTTAGAAAATAATGAAATGATTGGTTTATAATTACTGCAGTACGTGCTACCTCTATCTCTCCCAGAGCACTTCAACAATAACATCAAACAAGTGATATATGATCTTGGAAAATACATGAGGTAAGCAGTAATATCTGTTCAATTTGTTGTATATATTTATTATATTCGCGATTTGTTTTTCTTGCTATGTAATCTATTGTATATTATTTTGTAAAGTCTCGTATTTATATATTTTTTGTGACTTGAATCTCTTAATGTAGGTGGTTGTCATCTAAAGAAATCCATAAAGAAGATATAAACTATTGGAAGAGAAGAATTCCTCATTTATTGTGTGAAATGCAAAAGTGTCTACCTCCAACTTTTTTCAATGCACAAGAACACTACCTCATACACCAAGTTGAGGAGATTGAATTGTGTGGACCTGCACACACTAGGTCAATGTGGATGGTTGAGAGGCACTTGAAATCTTTGAAGGCTTTGGTTCGACAAAGAGCACATCCTGAGGGTTCTATGGTAGAGGGATACATGGTATACCAGACTATGGTGTACATTACTGAATATCTTCCTAAGTTTGCTTCAAATATCCATGTAGATCACATTTGGGATCTCGACCCTTTTAAAAAATTCAAAGGGGAGTACTTGATGGGGAAAGGTAGATTGAGGAAAGTGACAGGTAATAAATTATAAGATGTTATTGTAATAAATTATTTCTTAATCTTCAAAATAAATCGGTTGTAAGTCGTCTATTTTTTTTTTGTACAGTTGCTCGAGAGTGGGATGCACTACATTTGTATATTGCAAACAATCTTGATTGGATGACGGTATGGATTGAATGATGTCAACATTCTGGTCACACATTAACATGGGAAGGTGTATCTTCATTGGTTAAAGAAGCTCATCGTAATGGAGATTCTAATGTTACGCAAAGGGAAATAGATTTAGCATATGGTTTAAGAGATTTCCAGGTACGTACAAAATTATTAATCACCCGTATGTTTATCAACTCACGATATAATAATTTTGACATGTTTCACATATTATTGCAGGTTAAACACCACAAGGGTATGTTCTGTAATGGTCAAAAATTTCGCGTCAAAGTGTTGGATGACACGAAGAAAACTTGTGATTCTGGAATAACTGCAGTCTTTCAAGTGACTAATATTTCATCTAGAAATGACTTAGATCCTCAAGAGTCTAAAAATCAATACTATGGCATTTTGGATGATATATTTGAGTGCGACTTTAGTTCCTTCAAATTAGTACTCTTCGTTGTCAAATGGTACAGGCTACGACTTAATCCAAATGATCCTAATAGAACTGTTATTGAACATGATAATGGATTTACAATGGTTAATACAAGGTCGTTTGAGCCAGTTGGGGATGAGCCCTATGTTCTTCCAAGCCAATGTGAACAGGTATTTTACTTAGAGGTTTCACATAAACCGGGTTGGTCATTTGTTGTTAGACATGAACCGAGAGGAAGGCCGATAAAGTATAATGCGATGGAAGAAGAAGATACCGAAGAAGTAGAAGATGATGTAGATGATGATCACGATCGAAAATTATTGGATGATGTTCCTGAGACAAATTTTCATGAAGAAGAAGAAGAAGATGATGCTGCTACTGATGATGATGATGAAGATGATGTTGATGTTGATGATGATGATGTTGATGATGACGACAACGACGACGACGACGAGGACGATGATGATGACGATGATGACGAGGATGATGATGATGATGATGATGATGATGATGAGGATGATGATGATGAAATTTAAAGGTATGCCATCAATCCTTAATGTATTTAATATTCATTTCTTGATAGAAATATATTTGTCTTAAATGGTTACATAGTTTATTCATTATCTATTTAAAAGCTATAAGTGTTATAATGTGTACGTTTTAATGTTTTTAATTTTTATGTGATGCTTATGATGGATGTGATTATGATTATGATGTGATTATGCTCACGATAATTGAATTACATTTGCAGGAAATTGAACCCCTTTCAAGAGCATCCCGCACAGTCTCATGGATCGACAGGTATAAGTCAATACACCTTATAGAAAGTCTATTTAATACACTTATCAATAGTAAGATTGATGTCTTCTAAGATCTCTCCCATTTGCAGGTACCAGCAAATAGGTATTTGTCAGAAGTGTCTTCCTCGAGTGAGGGAAATATAGGAATAGAAGAGGAAAGTGAGACATGCAGTTTATCTAGAATAGGGAGATTAACTAGAGGTCAAAGGACTAGAAGGAAATTCAATAAACACATGAAATTTTTCCTTGCTCAAGGGGGGTCATGTTCTTATGATGATGAGACGAAAGGCGACATCGAGGTGCCCTTGAGGTACCAACATCTACAGAAACATTGGGTACCCAAGGAACTTCCTCCAATAAACATTGATTTTTGTGTTAATGAGAGGATATATCGCATAGCACCATCATCATTACATGGTTTGGGCCTATTTTCTATGGATGGCATAAAGGTGTCTTACAACAAAGTTTCTGAATTGATGGAGTATGTTGGACCATGTTACGATTACAAAAGTTGGATGCATATTGTTCAATATAAAAAAAGTATGCGTAGGTATGCACTCTCGGCAAATTATATACAACAGCAAGACAATAATCAAAGTAAAAGTGTGGCTATATACATTGATGGAAGGCCAAAAGCAACAGGGAATATTGCGGGTTTTATAAATAGTACACGACCTGGGTCAACTATAAAGCAACCCAATTGCATATTTGAGGCACGCGAGGGAAATCGTGTATTCATCTGTGCGATAAAATCAATACGTGCAGGGGAAGAGCTGCTTATTGATTACAATTTGAACCGCATAGATACAAACGAGGCTACTATCATGGGGGTGGTACATACTATTAAACCAACTTCTAATCAATGACTCCAACATACCATTTAGTTATTAAATTTTTGGCTAACATTTTTATACTTGATCTTTGACACAGGGGCACAATATGGAGCAACCGCCCGAAGGTGATGGTGACGATATTCCTAGCTCATCTACACATGAGCAGGTAAAATTCATTGTAATTGTGCAAACTAGATAGAAGCAAAATGTTATTTTTTTTAATGTTATTTTCTTCATTGTTTTGGAGTAATTTTGATAATACTAATACTATTGTTGTCACAAAGGGCCGGTGGTCGGAGAGAGGGAAAGCAACCTACAGTCCCTCAGGAGTCCCCCCTTATGGACCCTTTTTTTATTGATTTAGCAGAGACCGATGACCCGATCGGTTCCATTAAAAAGCTGCTAAAGAAAATTGGGAAAGAACTTCTACGTTTGGTATCCATACATCCTCAGACTCAGGAAATAAAAGATAGGGCAGCTGAGTTGTTGCGCACTTCTGAAAACTTTAAAGTAAGTATTAATGAAATTTTTAATTATTACAAGAGTTCAATAATGGTTTTTATGTTATGCTCTTTTATGACATTAATTAAAATATGGATGCATTATCTTTACAGAGTTATTTGCGTAATTTTGAACCCCATTCCCATGATGAGGCCGGTATTGCAAGTGGTTCAGGTAGATCACATGTTCCATTCCCCACTTGTGTTTTCCACTGAATATATATAGGAATGATCATAATCATTGACAATACATGCTCGAACAATCTTTTTTTTTAATGCTCTAACAATCTTGTCCATGCTAGTCCACGCATTCTATATTTATGCATGCTCTAACAATTTTATTCTTCAGCTCCTTTCCATGATGATATGACAACGCCGCCTCCATCCAGGACAACCACAAATGTCTTGCCGACTGCCATGTCAACAACACACAGCCTAAATGCACCAACTGTTGCACCATCTACTAGTACACAAATCCCTCTTTTTCTCTCTTTTGTTATGTGTTTAAGTGTTATGTGTTTACGATGTAGATCCCTTGATTGTGTTTGTGCCATGGGTGCTCTGCACCAATTTATTTCCCTTGAAGTATTATTTCTTGGAGGCATTTGATAATGGTTTTCATTTTTTGCAATAGGATATGCAACAAGTCCCGATGCAACATCATTTCCTGGATGTTCCCGTGTTCCTAGTACGGGAACGGTGAAGGATTGCGTATTGATCATCAGCGACGATGAAGGCGTTCCCTTAAAAGTATCCAAACTTCCAGGTACTTTAAAGTTATTATTATTCTATAGTGATATAATAGTAATTTAGTTTTTGATCACTCTTCATCGACTAATGATCCCATGATTATTTTGTAGGGAATGATATTTTTTGGCTAAAACTTGGTGACGAGTGTTTGCGGATATTCGGGCCCACCATACGTACATGGTGGAACATCATATCCTAACTAAAACCCCAAACCACTATTTTGATTTCATATCATTGCTAGAATAGTTTTCCTTTTCATCAATTTATTGAACTATATTAAAGGTAGCTTCTCTTCATTTATGAGTCTAACATGTTTTTTTTTACTTAAAAGGTGGAATAACCAAGATAAAAAGTTGAAGGATGATCTTGTAGATAGTATGACCCAACTTTTTGGACCTCGTGCATTCGAGAGAAACAAGCTCCTTGAAAGAGCTGGTTTATGTTTGAAGTATATTAGGGACCAGTACAGGAAATATTTAGAGGTTAACCCAAGGCACGAGCGTCCGCCCTGTGTTCTTGAGGCTGAGTGGCAGGGTTTGATTTTGGATGGAAAGTATAAAGCTGACATGAAAAAAGGAATTACGCCAGTAGAGAGTAGAACAAGGTATGTGATACTTTTGAGAATGTAATTATGTACTAATTAACCTCTAAATTTTTCCTATACTGGTCTCTAACATATTTCAAACTTTTCATAGATTGCCTGACACATCAAAGGAAACAAAGGCAAGATTAGAAAAGCATGGGACACACAAGCTCGGCTCTGGTGGTTTTTCCAAACTTCAAGCACGAGTTGTAAGTATTAGTAAATGAAAACTTGTATCAATTTTTTTATATATTGCAAGGAAATTTTTTTTGATCAAACAATGCAAGTAAAATTCACCATACCAAGAAAAAATGTAGGGGTCAGAGTTCAATAGATGCCTCACAGAAGAGGACAAGAGAATTGGCTTCCAACAAGGCTATAGAGCCGTGGCTGAACGGCTACGAGCTGAAATCAGTGTGCAAGGTTCAAATAATGATGCATCTGAGCCACAGGTAAATAAGCTAAATGAAATTTATTTCAAATTGAATACTTTACCAATTAGTCTATTTGATGTTAAGTTCTAATATAAAGTGAGTATATCTGTTTTAAGAAAGCAATGATAACAATGTGTAGGATATTGGAATGCAGCCTGACAATCCTTCTACACAATCTATGCATAATGAAGGTTCGCATGATGTGCATCCTAGTGGTGGAGGTATACATTTGCTATTAAAATTTTTATATGTAATTACAATTGGTGTTTGGATTAATGTAACATTTTGTATAGCAACTGTAGAGGATCGAGGGGTCGGTGCTCATGAGCATGTTGAGGTTGAGTCTAGACAAAATGATGTGGCCAGATCAGGTAATTAAAGAGCGCCACAGTTATGTTCTTTAAAATAATTAAATACTTGTAACAATTATAATTAAATATTTTAAATTTAACTCTTTTATTTGTTATTGTAGAGGACCCCCCTTTGCAGCAGCATAGGAATTTGAGATCATCAAGAACAAAGAACAAAACAACTGATGAGGGGGGTATTGATGATAACACTGATGCTCCTCTTAGAGCTTACATAGAAAAAAAAATTAGAAAGAGAAAAAAGAAATGATTGTCATCTAAATACCTTAATTGATAATGACTGAATTTTATGTCTCAATGAATTTAATTATGTGCTAATGAATGTTCATGAATTATGTGTTTATTTTCATATTGATGAATGTTGTGTGTTAACGAATCTAATGTGTTAATGAATGTTATCATGTGATATTGATTGAATGTTACATTTTATTAATAATTGAAAGAATGAATGAATGTTAGATGTTAACGGGGAATGTAGAGTGATGTTAGGGGGAGGGGGGTGGGGCCAAATGAGCTTCCACCTTCACGTGGTTGGCCCTGTTTAGTAGAGAATATTAAACTATATTCTCGAAACAAAGTGAAGCTCAATAAGATACTAAATGAGTCAAAATGGTTATCAAGGTCCTCTATCCATAAGATACTTGTAGTCAAAATGGTTATTAATAAGATACTTGTAGTCAAAATGGTTATCTAGGTCCTCTATCCATTCCATAAGTTCTTCACCATTCAAACTTCCTCCATAACAAGGAATGTGCTCTAGGTTAGTCATGAAGCCTAGCATGGACTCTCTGTCAGATAGAGCCACTATTTCAGAGCCTTTTTTGTGCATTTCCTTCAAGCACTGTACAGTGTACAGATGTGAAAGGGAGGGTAGACCAGTGTGGAAGTTAGAGTATTTATATCTTATGCTTTGAGAGTTTATTTGGTAGATTCAAGACACCTTATATCAAAGTTATTCCTTTTTCTTATCTGTTGTTCTGTCAAACCCTCATTTTTTGGGTTATTGCATTCAAATGGCCTTAACTTGCAAATAAACCATAGGATATCCTCTGTTCTTTGTAAAATGCAAGTTAAGGGGGTTTATTTTCATATTTTAAAAGCTTTGGAACAGGATACTAAGCCAGAGAATTTCAAGAGCAAGCCCTAGGTCAAGAATCTCAATGTTCTTGACTAGGAGTTGATGGATTATGCAAGATCAGAGGGTAGCGGCAAGTAAAGGACCTCAAACCTTGTTGAATCTAGATCTTTAGAGCATGGTGGACATCTTCAAACTCTGATCTTGGTTTCATGCACCCATTTTCAATGCCTTGTTTTGGAACCCACACCCAAAGGCATGCATTAGGTCTGCGGACTCAATAAGGACATTGATATGCTGGAGTGGAGTCAAGGTCTGGGAGTTGGAGGATTGTTAGAACATCAAAAAGGGTACTCAAAAAACATATAAGTTCATAAGGTCCTTTGTCAAATTGAAGAGTTATTGCTGCAGAACAGGTTTTGGAGACCTACTAGAGTCACTAGGTCTATTTCGACCCATTTGGACCACGACACACAGTAGCATCTACAGAGAAGAAGTTTGGTATGCAATGGTCTTGAAACCTCCTAAGAAATTCTTGGTATGCATTTGTGTGGTGCAAAAGCTTCGTTGAAAGAGAAAAAGAAGAAAAGAATAGAAATGATTTTTTTTCTTTTTATGTCATATACTGTAACCAGCTACTTATAACTTGCAAAAATTATTATAACCATTTGAAATTGAAACTTAGTTTAATGTGAAACTGAGAACTGCTTTATTAGAGCTTTCTGTGATTTAGATTCAGACATCAAGAACATTGTTTGCCTAATATTGTGATTAATGTTTATTTATTAATATCTCATACTGACAAACAATTGATAATTGTAGGGAAAACGTCATTGGGGGTCTTTGAGGATCCACTAGAAGCCAAGGAGAAAATGTATTCAAATGCTAAAGATGGTGTAACAGTCCTTACAGCTGTTGAACCTTGCTGTGTAGATCATCTTCGATTCTCCAAGTTCAACAGTACTGTGGTATTCCTTTGGATACTTCTAATGGTAAATTTCAGACATCAAGTTCTTTTCGTATGAAACTACTACATTTGTAATCTGTAGTTTTAAACTTTTAGTTTATAAATGTTCATCAGCTTTAGTTCGTATGCTGCCATTTCAAGTATGATTAATGAAGTTACCTTTATCACAGGATGAAAGTGAGCAGTCAGCATACTGGTACGGAGCTGGCAGCATTGATACGGTGACTAGGGCATCGTTTAATGGTGGTATTGTGTTTTCCCGTATTTAGGGCATCGGCCTTTTGAAGCATTGCCTTCATCTTTCTTAAGTCTGAGTTTTAAGTTTGTTTATCTCTCTCGGCGCTGTTGAAAATACAAATGACAACGTTCTTGTTTGTTTTGCCCTTATATCCCGATGTGATTTCACGGAGGGTTACGGCGCTGTTGAAAACACAAATGAAAACACAAATCCCTTGTGTAATTGCCACTTGAAGGAGGACAGTCACTGTAAAGACAACATGATAATGTACACTTATAGCCCGTGTACATTATCATTGTGTCTTTAGAGTGACTATCCTCATTTGTTGAAGAAGAAAAGCATTAATGTGGCTGAATAGAAATACATTCAAGTGGCAATCACACAAGGGACAGTCACTGTGAGATGTCCTCATTTGTGACTGTCCTTACAGTGAGTGTACATTATCATGTTGTCTTTAGAGTGACTGTCCTCATTTGTTGAAGAAGAAAAGCATTAATGTGGTTCAATAGCAATACATTCAAGTGGCAATTACACAAGGGACAATCGATCACTGTGAGATGTCCTCATGTGTGACTATCCTTGTCACAAATGACTATCCTTGTAAAGACAACATGATAATGTACACATACAATGAGTGTACATTATCATGTTGTCTTTACAGTGGCTGCCCTCATGTTGTATATTCTTCTCTGTAGATGCTACTATGTGCTAGGGAACTTCTTAGAACTGTTGGTATATTCTTACAACTTGTTACACCTGGGATATTCTTCTCTGTAGATGCTATTGTGTGCCATGGTCCAAACAGGCCCATAAATGTGGTTGAATAGCAATACATTCAAGTGGCAATTACACAAGGGACAGTCACTGTGAGATGTCCTCATGTGTGACTGTCCTTGTCACAAATGAGGACATCTCACAGTGACTGTCCCTTGTGTAATTGCCACTTGAAGGAAAAAAGCATTAATGTGGTTCAATAGCAATGTATTCAAGCGGAAATTACACAAGGGATAATCACTCTGAGATTTCCTCATTTGTGACTATCCTTACAGTGAGTGTACATTATCATGTTGTCTTTACAGTGACTGTCCTCATTTGTTGAAGGAAAAAAGCATTAATGTGGTTCAATAGTGATGCAGAGTAGTCAGGGCTTTTAGAATATACAAATATACATCCTTAACTCTCATTCCACCAAGGAAGAAGGAATTCCAATGGTTGAAACGTGAGTTAAGGTCTTTACATCAGTCAAACCCTGAAAATGAGGGTTTGTAAACAATGCACAGAAAATTTGAAATAACTTAGATATAAAACAAAGAGAATCAATCAAACCAACTTCCAAAGCATCAGATGTCACTATTACAACTTCCAGGCAAATTTTATCATCCAACCACCATCCGTACAGCCGTACAGAGTTCGTTTTTCACCAGAAATGCACTAAAACAGGGTTATTTTTATTTTTTATGAAAGCAAAATGATTACAATACTGGTTCTCTGTCTGTCTTCGACCATTTGAAGCCTAAAATAGGCTCTCCAAATGTTGGTTCAACCATCTAGGTGGTTAGAACAGTTTATCCAACAAATGTCAACTTTGCTAAGCAACTTTTAAAGTTGCATTACAACTTTGCAAACAACTTTGCCGAGAAGGTTAAAAATGTGTTGTGAAACTTTAGGAACCTTATTAAAGTTATTTTGGACCTTCAAACTTCTTAACAACATCTAAAAGACACCTAATAAACACTTACTATGCTCATTTCATCCAAGGACTCAAAAGATGCCCAAGGTTTATAAGTCACCAAGGGGTCTTGTGTCCAACAAGTGGATGTTTATAAGGAGATAAGATCAATCCTTAATATTTATTACAAACCAAGAAAACATCTAAAACTCCTATTCTAATTTATTGTCATTCAAAAAGACTCTGATTTGTCATTCAAAAAGACTCTGATTTGTCAATCAAAAGGACCTTTCACCAGTCAATCCTTCAAAGCTCCAAGGTGAAAATCTTATGTTCCAATTGATAGGATTTGACTCCTTGGCTTCATGGCAACTTCCTTCAATCATGGTGTCTTTGGCTTGCATTAGGGATGCCCCTGCATCAAATAGCAATGCATTCAAGTGGCAATTACACAAGGGACAGTACATGCCCATTAAAGTTGGTGTTTTGTTATCCAGCATGACAATGGAGACAACATACTCTGTGTCAATTTTACTGATCAAATTTCCCTCCGCCAGGCAAAGCAACAATCTGGGTATGATAAGGTGAAATTTTGTAGTCCTTTTGGGTATGATAACAGTTCCAGTTTCCAATAAGATGGTTCATTTTTATAATCTAGCTTCAATTTCTCTTGTGAAAATCTTTTTTTCATTTTATGGGTGGTAAAATATAATTATTATGCTAGAGGTGTGTACTTATGGATGATAATGAAACAAAATGATAAGATTTAAGACTCTTGTTTTTTTTTTAAATAGCAATTTAAGTTTCCTTCTATTATAAATTACTGTTTTTCTATTTTTTAATGTATCTTTCCAAATCTTTTATATCAATTTTATTTATGAAATATAAATATATTAATAATGTTTTAGTGTTTTTAGGATTAGTTTATATCAATTCTATGTATCATCATTCGTCATTCAATTGTCAGTATTATTAATTTAGACTGTGCAATTGTAGAACTACTCGAATATGGGTTGGATGGATACTCAAGCAGGGGAACCCTCCTCAAATATCTCAAGCAGTGAACTTGGAAAAATGTGTCCTGAAGGAACCCTTTCCATCAGAGAGATAAAAGTACAAACAAGTAAAAGAAGCAGGCTCTGCAAATATGTTTTTGAGAAGAAAAATGATAGATTATTCGAGTATGGTTCATGAGGTATATCTAAAAAGACATTTTTTTTCTTATTATAATAAAAGAGGAAGTTGTGAATGTCAAAGTTGAGTGAAACAAAAATTATTTTCATCAAATTTTATTAGGCTTGCTTTTGGGAATAGTTTCTTACAATATTGCTATTAAGATTTTTATTGTGTAGTTTTTAGATTAGGTTTATAAAATTATATTTTATGAGTAGTGATTCATATTAATCAATTAACGATACTTTTGGAAGGTATTTTCAATGTGTCAAATTTTGATATTTTTACAAGAATTAGATTGTGTAATTTTTTTAATTAAAGTCATTGACTCATATTTCATAAATAATAGTTCTCATGAATCCATCTCTTATAAGATTGAATAGTCTATTTAGGAAGTATTTCTGATAGTATGTCAAATTATGATATTACTATTACCATTAGATTGCATGGCTTTGAAGTCAACCTCGTTGACCCATATTCTTCTCTGTAGATGCTACTATGTGCTAGGGAACTTCTTAGAACTGTTGGTATATTCTTACAACTTGTTACACCTGGGATATTCTTCTCTGTAGATGCTACTATGTGCCGCGGTCCAAACGGGCCCATAAATGTGGTTGAATAGCAATACATTCAAGTGGCAATTACACAAGGGACAGTCACTGTGAGATGTCCTCATGTGTGACTGTCCTTGTCACAAATGAGGACATCTCACAGTGACTGTCCCTTGTGTAATTTCCACTTGAATGAGGACAGTCACTGTAAAGACAACATGATAATGTACACTTACAGCCCGTGTACATTATCATGTTGTCTTTAGAGTGACTATCCTCATTTGTTGAAGAAGAAAAGCATTAATGTGGCTGAATAGCGATACATTCAAGTGGAAATCACACAAGGGACAGTCACTGTGAGATGTCCTCATTTGTGACTGTCCTTACAGTGAGTGTACATTATCATGTTGTCTTTAGAGTGACTGTCCTCATTTGTTGAAGAAGAAAAGCATTAATGTGGTTCAATAGCAATACATTCAAGTGGCAATTACACAAGGGACAATCGATCACTGTGAGATGTCCTCATGTGTGACTATCCTTGTCACAAATGAGGACATCTCACAATGACTGTCCCTTGTGTAATTCAAGTGGCAATTACACAAGGGACAGTCACTGTGAGATGTCCTCATTTGTGACTGTCCTTACAATGAGTGTACATTATCATGTTGTCTTTAGAGTGACTGTCCTCATTTGTTGAAGAAGAAAAGCATTAATGTGGTTCAATAGAAATACATTCAAGTGGCAATTACACAAGGGACAATCGATCACTGTGAGATGTCCTCATGTGTGACTATCCTTGTCACAAATGAGGACATCTCACAATGACTGTCCCTTCTGTAATTGCCACTTGAATGAGGACAGTCACTGTAAAGACAACATGATAATGTACACATACAATGAGTGTACATTATCATGTTGTCTTTACAGTGGCTGCCCTCATGTTGTATATTCTTCTCTGTAGATGCTACTATGTGCTAGGGAACTTCTTAGAACTGTTGGTATATTCTTACAACTTGTTACACCTGGGATATTCTTCTCTGTAGATGCTACTGTGTGTCATGGTCCAAATGGGCCCATAAATGTGGTTGAATAGCAATACATTCAAGTGGCAATTACACAAGGGACAGTCACTGTGAGATGTCCTCATGTGTGACTGTCCTTGTCACAAATGAGGACATCTCACAGTGACTGTCCCTTGTGTAATTAAGTATTGTGGGGAAGCATTCTAAATAACCAAAGCCGCTAACAATAAATTCAACACAGATATGTCCTCATTTCTGGGTATTTTAGCTCTCTAACAGCTGAATACCAGATTAAATAATAATGACAAAAGAAAAATAAACCCAACGTACTCAGAAATTGTAGCTGTGATTTTGCGGAGGGAATCTCTCTCGGCGCTGTTGAAAACACAAATGACAACCCGCTTGATTTCACGGAGGGAATCTCTCTCGGTGCTGTTCAAAACACAAATGACAACCCACTTTGTTCAAAACACAAATGATAACCCGCTTGATTTCGCGGAGGGAATCTCTCTCGGCGCTGTTGAAAACACAAATGACAACGTTCCTTTTTTTTTTTGCACTTATATCCCGACCAACATAAGGTCCATTTGTAATACAACATGATAATGTACACTTACAGTGAGTGTACATTATCATGTTGTCCTTAGAGTGACTATCCTCATTTGTTGAAGAAGAAAAGCATTAATGTGGCTGAATAGCAATACATTCAAGTGGCAATTACACAAGGGACAGTCACTATGAGATGTCCTCATTTGTGACTGTCCTTACAGTGAGTGTACATTATCATGGTGTCTTTAGAGTGACTGTCCTCATTTGTTGAAGAAGAAAAGCATTAATGTGGTTGAATAGCAATACATTCAAGTGGCAATTACACAAGGGACAATCACTGTGAGATGTCCTCATGTGTGACTGTCCTTGTCACAAATGAGGACATCTCACAATGACTGTCCCTTGTGTAATTCAAGTGGCAATTACACAAGGGACAGTCACTGTGAGATGTCCTCATTTGTGACTGTCCTTACAGTGAGTGTACATTATCATGTTGTCTTTAGAGTGACTGTCCTCATTTGTTGAAGAAGAAAAGCATTAATGTGGTTCAATAGCAATACATTCAAGTGGCAATTACACAAGGGACAATCGATCACTGTGAGATGTCCTCATGTGTGACTATCCTTGTCACAAATGAGGACATCTCACAATGACTGTCCCTTCTGTAATTGCCACTTGAATGAGGACAGTCACTGTAAAGACAACATGATAATGTACACATACAATGAGTGTACATTATCATGTTGTCTTTACAGTGGCTGCCCTCATGTTGTATATTCTTCTCTGTAGATGCTACTATGTGCTAGGGAACTTCTTAGAACTGTTGGTATATTCTTACAACTTGTTACACCTGGGATATTCTTCTCTGTAGATGCTACTGTGTGCTGGGGTCCAAACGGGCCCATAAATGTGGTTGAATAGCAATACATTCAAGTGGCAATTACACAAGGGACAGTCACTGTGAGATGTCCTCATGTGTGACTGTCCTTGTCACAAATGAGGACATCTCACAGTGACTGTCCCTTGTGTAATTGCCACTTGAATGAGGACAGTCACTGTAAAGACAACATGATAATGTACACAAGTACCGTGAAGGTAGTTGCAAGTTACGGCTGTTTCATTGCATACCCGAAACAATGAAGATGTTACGGTCCAGAAAATGTTTGTGCTTGAAAGATGAACAAATAAAATTAAACTTCTAAATAACCAGAGCCGCTAACAATAAATTCAACACAGATATGTCCTCATTTCTGGGTATTTTAGCTCTGTAACAGCTGAATACCAGATTACATAATAATGACAAAAGAAAAATAAACCCAACGTACTCAGAAATTGTAGCTGTGATTTCACGGAGGGAATCTCTCTCGGCACTGTTGAAAATACAAATGACAACGTTTCTCTACATTATCATGTTGCCTTTACAGTGACTGTCCCTTGTGTAATTGCCACTTGAAGGAGGACAGTCACTGTAAAGACAACATGATAATGTACACTTATAGCCCGTGTACATTATCATGTTGTCTTTAGAGTGACTATCCTCATTTGTTGAAGAAGAAAAGCATTAATGTGGCTGAATAGCAATACATTCAAGTGGCAATCACACAAGGGATAGTCACTGTGAGATGTCCTCATTTGTGACTGTCCTTACAGTGAGTGTACATTATCATGTTGTCTTTAGAGTGACTGTCCTCATTTGTTGAAGAAGAAAAGCATTAATGTGGTTCAATAGCAATACATTCAAGTGGCAATTACACAAGGGACAATCGATCACTGTGAGATGTCCTCATGTGTGACTATCCTTGTCACAAATGAGGACATCTCACAATGACTGTCCCTTGTGTAATTCAAGTGGCAATTACACAAGGGACAGTCACTGTGAGATGTCCTCATTTGTGACTGTCCTTACAATGAGTGTACATTATCATGTTGTCTTTAGAGTGACTGTCCTCATTTGTTGAAGAAGAAAAGCATTAATGTGGTTCAATAGCAATACATTCAAGTGGCAATTACACAAGGGACAATCGATCACTGTGAGATGTCCTCATGTGTGACTATCCTTGTCACAAATGAGGACATCTCACAATGACTGTCCCTTCTGTAATTGCCACTTGAATGAGGACAGTCACTGTAAAGACAACATGATAATGTACACATACAATGAGTGTACATTATCATGTTGTCTTTACAGTGGCTGCCCTCATGTTGTATATTCTTCTCTGTAGATGCTACTATGTGCTAGGGAACTTCTTAGAACTGTTGGTATATTCTTACAACTTGTTACACCTGGGATATTCTTCTCTGTAGATGCTACTGTGTGCTGGGGTCCAAACGGGCCCATAAATGTGGTTGAATAGCAATACATTCAAGTGGCAATTACACAAGGGACAGTCACTGTGAGATGTCCTCGTGTGACTGTCCTTGTCACAAATGAGGACATCTCACAGTGACTGTCCCTTGTGTAATTGCCACTTGAATGAGGACAGTCACTGTAAAGACAACATGATAATGTACACAAGTACCGTGAAGGTAGTTGCAAGTTACGGCTGTTTCATTGCATACCCGAAACAATGAAGATGTTACGGTCCAGAAAACGTTTGTGCTTGAAAGATGAACAAATAAAATTAAACTTCTAAATAACCAGAGCCGCTAACAATAAATTCAACACAGATATGTCCTCATTTCTGGGTATTTTAGCTCTGTAACAGCTGAATACCAGATTACATAATAATAGCAAAAGAAAAATAAACCCAACGTACTCAGAAATTGTAGCTGTGATTTCGCGGAGGGAATCTCTCTCAGCACTGTTGAAAATACAAATGACAACGTTTCTCTACATTATCATGTTGCCTTTACAGTGACTGTCCCTTGTGTAATTGCCACTTGAAGGAGGACAGTCACTGTAAAGACAACATGATAATGTACACTTACAGCCCGTGTACATTATCATGTTGTCTTTAGAGTGACTATCCTCATTTGTTGAAGAAGAAAAGCATTAATGTGGCTGAATAGCAATACATTCAAGTGGCAATTACACAAGGGACAGTCACTGTGAGATGTCGTCATTTGTGACTATCCTTACAGTGAGTGTACATTATCATGTTGTCTTTAAAGTGACTGTCCTCATTTGTTGAAGGAAAAAAGCATTAATGTGGTTCATTAGCAATGTATTCCTAGCATCTGTACCTGCATCTCTCTTATATACTACAAGTTACTTGCCATCAGAAATTGCAGTTCCCTCACGTGACATTGATGGTGAAGTGTTCTTTTCAAAACCATCATCTGTGGTTACCAATGCTCCTGTTTTAGGCAATAAGTTTGTTGCATTCCATGAGCCATTGGTCAAGTTTCTTCTACGAGCTTCTGATGCCTCAAAATCTAAGCAACGCCTACGCATGCCTCGTTGTGGTTGATTATCATTCTGTACATGAATTATAATGAGTAATCAGTTTTGGGCCTTGGAATCTTGTATGTAACATGCACAGGCATTTCATGGCTAAATGAATCTATTTAAAAGCATCAACTTTTCTTACATGATGCTGGATACATAAGTAGAACAAGCGTATATCAAATTGGAAGCAATCAGAACTCCACAATGACATATTATTTAGAGTACTCTTCAGTTTAAGTAATAATGCATATATTGACACTGTAAAGACAACATGATAATGTACACTCACTGTAAAGACAACATGATAATGTACACTCACTGTAAGGACAGTCACAAATGAGGACATCTCACAGTGACTGTCCCTAGTGTAATTGCCACTTGAATGTATTGCTATTCAGCCATATTAATGCTTTTCTTCTTCAACAAATGAGGATAGTCACTGTAAAGACAACATGATAATGTACACTCACAGTGAGTGTACATTATCATGTTGTCTTTACAGTGACTATCCTCATTTGTTGAAGAAGAAAAGCATTAATGTGGCTGAATAGCAATACATTCAAGTGGCAATTACACTAGGGACAGTCACTGTGAGATGTCCTCATTTGTGACTGTCCTTACAGTGAGTGTACATTATCATGTTGTCTTTACAGTGGCTGTCCTCATTTGTTGAAAGAAAAAAGCATTAATGTGGTTCATAAGCAATGTATTAAATTAAATTTTTTTTTTTAATCCACCCACGGGCGTCGCAATTGCGACGGAAACCCGTCGCAATGCGATGCAGGCGCCCGTCGCAATTGCTTGGGAGGTCCGTCGCGATTGCGACGGCCCTCCGAAGCCATGCGACGGGGGGGTGACGGCCATGCCGCTTCTTAAATCTTAGCCACATTGCGACGGATAGGTGTCGCAATTGCGACGGCTACCCATAGACGTCGCAATTTGTGACTAAAAAATAGCGACGTCTATGGGTGTTGCTATTGCGACACATAGCTGTCGCAATTGTGACACATAGCCGTCGCAAAATGACCCAAAATGTATTAGTGTATTACCCATGAGAATATGAGGAATGGGAGAAGCCTCAACAGTAGAGAAGACCCCTTGAGAAGATGCCATATGGTGAGAAGCACCTGAATCTAGTATCCAAGGGACCTGTGAAGGGGATGCAATGGATGCATGTAATGCATGACCCTATCTAAAATCCTATCCAGATGTCGAAGATGTGGAAGAAGACTGAAAAGCAAACCCCTGTGAGGTAGAAGAGGATGGGGAGGAAACAATGCTCTTCTGAAGAAGAGCTTGCAAATCTATAATCTATTTCTCAGAGCCATCAAATCTCTTCTGAAAATAATGTGACTCATCATGAGGTCCCTTTTGACAATAGGAACATGTAGGTCTCTCAGTCTTTTGTTTCTCCTTCTTAGAAGAAGATGGTGGGCTAGTAGAGTATTGAGAAGAAGAATCTGATATCTGCTTCGGCTTCAGCTTCTGCTTTTCTTTGGATGGTTGGACAACCAATGCTTGGTTCTTTGATCCTGTTAGAGAGTCTAACTGAGTAAGTTTGGCCTGCTCTCTAGTCAAATGATCACAAAACACCTCAAAAGTGGGCATTGTGAATGTAGGTCCCAAAGCGTCCTTGGTAGAATGAAAGGTAGAAGAGAAGATTTGAAAGATTCCCCTAAGCTTAGACAGAATTAGATAAATGCACTCTTTATCAGTCTTTTGCTTTCCACATCTGTGTAACAAAGATCTCTACTATTTGAACTTCATTAGAAAGTCCTCAATAGAGGAAAAAGAATCAGGTACAAGAGAGGTAAGTTCTGCCTCAATCTAAAGTGCTCTGAACTCATTCACTATACCAAACAAGGTTTTAAGCTTAGTCCACATAGCTAGAGGGGTATTGCACCCATCAAGATGAAACTGCAAGTTGTTTGATACCTGTAAAGAAATCAACCCCATAGCCTCATCCATCTTGTTTCAATGCTGCATGATTTCAAAGGGCCTCTGTAATACTAGCTGTACTACATCTAAACAAGACCAGAGCCCTTTTGAACGGAGAAGCCATGTCATCAGGGTTTTCCATGTGTGATAATTATGTGGGGTCAGAAGTTCTAGACAAGAAGAGGTCTCGGACATATTTTTTAGAAGGCATTTTTGTTTTGATAAATATCTGGTTTAACTGATAGAAACAAGAAAATAACACCCCCCACAAGCCAAATATCGAACCCCTAAGCCTAGAATGATATGCTTTATCAAGAGAAGCACAAAAAAACTTCAGATTTGAATCTTGTGTACCTTGAAATTTTTTTGATGAAAATAGGCAAAATCTGGATGGTGCTCGAGAAGAGCTTTTTGGTGATTCTTCCAGATAGAAAAATAGAGCTAATTTGAGCAAATTAGCCCCCCCCAGAATGCAAGAAAGAAAATCTAACTTTGACAGAAAAATTGCAAGCTAGATGATTAAAAAACACTAGATTAACCACCATGAGAGTGTTGATCTCGGAACCAGCTTTTCGGTGATATCTTGTTTGCCCAATTTCGACACCGTATGCTCAAGTTATGAGCAAAATACCAACTGGTGCGCGAGAGGGCTCAAAAATGTGCAAATGATGATGATGCATGCTGACATCATTAAATGACAGGCTTAAATTTGATGGTCAAATGGCCGTCGCTGCCCAAAATGGAATTTTTTTTTGCAAAACCACATGCACGCCTCGGGATCTGTGACAGTCATTCAGATTTTTATCTCAATTTGCATGCCAAATTTTTTTATCTTGATTTATGTGCAAGACAATAAAATTTTTGTCTCATTTTGCATGTAAATTCATACAAATTTTGCCTCAGGAAGCGTGCAAATTTGTACAATTTATGCCTTGTGAAGCATGTCAAGCTTATGGTACCCAAAAAAAAGCCTCAAAATGCAAAATTGTCCAAATTGGATGTGCCTTATATTGAAATAGGGGTTTTTGGGCACTGCAAGCTCAACAGTGAGGTCCATTTGAGCTCAAAGTGCAGCAAAATTTAGAGATGCCCTAATTTCAATAAAAAATTAAAAAAGAAAGCCCTAATTTGAATCCTTCAAACGTGAACAAGCTGTAGCAGATTAGGCTCTAATACCATGTAGGATTTGAGCAATACAAATCCACAAAACCCGAAGATCACCTGCATACAAAAACTTGTTACAAGGAACTAGAGACAAGAAGAGGGCAAGGGTTTGACTCAGAATATGAAGAAGAAAATGGGTAAACATTGGGAGTTGGGGCCCAATTTTGCGGAAGTCCACGGGGTTGGAAAATCCTCAAACGAAACGGGTGCCTGATTTTTAAAAATCGGGCACCCGTTTAGGTTCGGGTGCCTGACCTTTTTCAAAAATCAGGCACCCGTTTAGGATCGGGCACCCAAAGCAAAACGGGTGCCCGATTTGTTCAAAACGGGCACCCGATTTGTTCAAAACGGGCACCCGATTTGTTCAAAACGGGCACCCGATTTGTTCAAAACGGGTGCCCGTTTTGAAAAAAATGAGCGCCTATTTTGAAAATGTATATATTTTTCTTTTTAAATGAAAAACTTGTCATTTTCATCAGTGCGAAAATAGGTTCCTGTTTTGGAGAGCTTGGGTGCCTGATTTAGTTGCCCTTTCCGACCCCATTTGCCATTTTTTTCATCTCTCAGGTATGTACTATTCTTTTTTATTTTTTTTTAATGATTTTTGTCATTAAAAAATATAGTTTCAATTATTTTTAATTTAAAAATGTATAGTTTAATATTATTTTCAGCATTATTACATTTAAATTTAATTATATTTTATCGTTCTTGCTTGTAATTTTTTTTATTTCAATTTAATTTCTAAATTACTGTACTAGTGTAGAAAACTGATAAAATTTTTAGGTATATGTACATTTCATACATTAGAAAACCCTACATAGAAAAACAAAACCCTAGGTAACAAAACAAAAATGTAAACCTACATACAAAACTAATTTACAAAACCCTAAACTTAGAAAATCAAAATATAAATTTAGAAAATGAAAACATAAATTTAGCTCTTGAACCACAACATAAACTTAAAATCGTGCTCTCTCTCTCTCTCTCTCTCTCTCTCTCTCTCTCTCTCTCTCTCTCTCTCCTCGCCTCTCTCTCTCTCTCTCTCTCTCTCTTTTATATTTAGAAAACCAAAATATAAATTTAGTTCAAATCTTGAAACATATTAAAAGTTTAGATTGTTTTTTAAATTATTGTCTCTCTCTAGATCTCTCTTTATTATTTTAGAAAATCAAAATTTATAAGTTAAATTAGAAAACTAAAATATAAATGTAGTTCAAATTTCTTGAAACATAAACTTAGATTGTTTTTAAAATTATTCTCTCTCTCTCTCTCTCTCTCTCTCTCTCTCTCTCTCTCTCTCTCTCTCTCTCTTTTATTGTTAAAGTATGCTAATTGTAAATTATTCATGTTTTTATTTGTATGCAGATTTACTTAATATGGATGATTTTCAGATATATGATCTTATAGGTCAGGATGCACCACCACCACCACCTCCTCCACCTCCCGCTCCCTTCCACCTCCCCCTCCACCTCCACCCAGAGAACTTAGAGATAATATCAGGTGCAATGTTGAGCAGATTGTGGCAGACATAAATATTATTAGGAATGATCCATATCCATCTGTCCACCTACTACGCCTTGCAAATAGCATGCAAGGCATAGTAGATTCCATACATACATTAGACTATGAGATTGATAATTTTGAGTTGTGGAGAGAGAAAATGCATGCATATTATTTTGATGGCCTCTCTTATAAAGAGATTAATAAGTTAAAAATTACAAAACATGATATGGCACGCTATTTTGAGAACCCTAAAATGGGTGAGCAGATACTTGGTAGGAAGCTACGTATCTCGATTAGATGGTGTAGACACCCCGCCATAGCGACACATTTTTGGGAGCGGTGGTGGATGGTTTTTGACACTCCACCACATGCTAATCATGAGGTCCCACTTTATTTTTTGAAGAAATTGTGGGCTGAGTTTGAATTGGGTAAGAAACCCAATTATTTTGACATGAGAGCATTTTAGGGGGTTGGCCAAGGCATGCCACAGGATAGGCTAGGGGCCAAATTGAGTGACAGAACTAGAAACCGTGTGGCAACTAAGCCCCTTGTTCCTCTCCCATCTCCTGTACTTCCTCAACCCGTCTATCATCGAGCAGTGCAGTCATCTCTTGGGTCTTTGAGTGCCCTTATAGGTAATTTGTTACAGCACATGACCTAGGCGAGGACTGCCCCCAGCATGGCACATGTTTTCACCAGTTGTGGGGGTATATGTAGGGGTCCCCAACCTAATCCTAATGATGCCGATGCTGCCCATGGTGCATATGCTGATGATGCTGGTGGCGCGCATGGTGGATACGCCGATGATGATGTTGATGGCGCACATGGTGGATATGCTGATGATGATGATGGCGCACATGGTGATGCTGGATATGATATCTCATCATATGTTGATTTGCTCAATGCAGATGATGAGCATCCCACATAGGTAAATTTAATTATAATTTAAATATATAGTGCAATAAATTAAATTTCTTACTTATATACTATTATGAGCCATAATACATGTGGATTTTTTGGTGAACAGAGGAGGGTTGACCCTCCAATATTCATTAGTCGTCATCATATGACATCGACACCTCAACATCTAGGTGCTCCATTCACGGTATGCACTTTGATCTTGATACATTTAAACTTTAAACAAAATAAACTTTAATTGATAATATGTTTGACGTATTTTTTTTTATTTTGTAGGGTCTGTCATGTACCACTCAGTTTGACAATCCTTCATCCTCTACCCCACTAGTCACTGAGAGTCAGCCACATATACCTGACTCATCGGTGACATTAGCTACGTGTCACACAAAGGTAATGTGTACACATGTTTTTATTTCATATTTATATATAATCAAGTTATATATATACTTTATAATTTATGTATATATATGTACTATAAGTTTATTTAATTCATGCTTTAAATATATATATTGTTCAGGTCGACACCACCATGACTCTTGGCATGGCTACAGGATTAAGCCAAATGCATCCATTGACACTATCCTTTGAGGTGATAATTAATTTATGTAAATTTTCAATGTCCTGTGTGTATCTAGATATTTTTTAATGTCCTATGTGTATCTAGATCTTAGATGATTAATTTAAGTAATTTTTAATTTGTACTTTAAATGTTTTTACAGGATTTGGCTTCATCCACTTTTCATGTAGTTGAGGATGAGGGTACTCGAGACCACACAGAGTAGGATGGGGGTACTCAGGACTAAACATAGTAGGATGAGGGCAGTCGGGACTAGACAGAGCATGTTGATGCATCACAGTCCTCTCCAGTTGGAGTGAAGAGGACTGTAGATCAGCTAGATGAGTAGAGACTTTAGATTATGATGGTGTAGACACCTAAAAATCCTTTAGAAAATAAAGTATTTTTATTTTCTGAAAAAACCTTGATGACATCATCATTTATTAATTAATTAATTAATTAATTTATTTATTTATTTTTATGCCATTAAATCCCTTTATCTTAATTAAAAATATTTAATTAAGAAATCCCTCCCAAAAATGTTTAAATCTTATTTAAGCATTATTCCCCTATTTATTAATTATTTAATTAATAAATTAACCAAAAATCCCAAAATAAATAATTTATTTATTTTTTGCGCAAAACTTGGCCACTTTTCTTAAGACCACTAACCTCTTCCAGAATCTTCTAATCCTTCTTTAATTTCGATTAAAGGCTAATCCCCTCATTTCCTAACCCTAATCCCAACTCAAAATATTTAATTAAGATTAAATATTTAATCCTCATATTTATTAAATTTATTTTTAATAAATATTCTCAAACCTAAACCATGGAAATAAATAAATCTTTATTTATTTCCTAAAATCCATATTTATCCTAAGGAAGTTCTAGACTCTTCTAGAAAGCCTTATCCTTGTCCCCCTAATCCTAATCCCAATCCTAATCCTAATCCCCCCTAACCTTGTCACATTCCCTAAACAAGTTTAGCCAACTCCTAAGCTTAACCCAAAGTCAACAAACTTCTTGAAACTTCTCTTACATGCATTAAATGCATTTAAAGCCTCCTTATCCCTCTTACATGCATTTATGATGCATTTAAGAAGCCCCTCACCCCTTTCTTACACCCTTTGACCTTAGACACATTTTCCAAATTGTGCACATCCCTCCCATCTTTCAACCCAATGCCTTTGTGACACTTGTTACAAGGAGGTGGCCCTGAACTAGCACAATCCATGTGCTCCCCTTTGAATGAATCTTGGCCTCTCTTAAGGATTTTGATCCTGGCCACTCATTCCCCCTTAGGAAAGCTTATAAATACTCCTCATTTCCAAGAGCAAAAATACCCATTCACCTTTTATTTTCAAAGCATTGTTATCATGCTCATTTAGCTCTAGACTTAGCATAATCAATACTAATTGTTAGTTTTTCATCATTTTCAAGCTTTCTTAAAACACATCTTAGCATAGATTTAATGGATTAACCTAGTTTCTTCCATTATTTTGCATAAGCATAGCATCATATCACATCTCTTTTTGGTTTAAAATCAATCTTAGCATAAATATCATGTAGCTTAATCTTCATTTCAGCATCATTTGGATTCTTGAGGCTTTAGGGGCAAATCAGGTGTTTTATACCTATTTTTGTGCCACTTATGGGGTTCTCACGAGTCTCAATCCTTCCAAATCAGCATTAGGAACATGCTCCAAGTGCTTAGAGAGTACACCCACATCCCCTAAGCAAGAGCAAATCAAATAGTGCTTGGGTGCACCTGTTTAAGCTCTATCTGAGGTGGCTTAGTTTAGAGTTTTTTTTATTTTGGATTGATTTCATGCTAGGTTAAAAGCTAATGTTTGTTTGGCTTGAAGCTTTCAAAATAGGTATCCTCAAAAGCCTAGTCCACATTCTAGCACGCCTGGTGGGACCCCTGTACTGATCATCTACTTCAAAATCAACTTCTCTTGGCTGTTTTTCTCTTCTTTTTCTCAAAAATATGAGTTGTAACATTTCACTCTCGGCCAAATTGTGCATTTGTAGTCTACAATTGCGCATTTGTTGAAAAATTTGTAAAGTTGCACATTTATCCATTAAAATTGTGCATTTATAAGTTAAATTGCGCATTTGTCCTGATTTGCTGTGCATTTGTCATGATTTGCTGCACATATGTCAAACAGAGCTGCGCATATGTATTTTGTAAAAAAAATTGCATTTTGACAGTATTTTGGCACAATAGGTGTAGTTGCGCATACATCCTCTGTTGTTGCGCATATGTGCAAAATTAAAATTGCGCATCTATCACCTTTTCCTATGCATCTATGCTTTGTATCTGCGCATTCATTCCAGATAATGGTAAACTGATATTTTTAAAGTTCTTTATAATTGATTTTTCTTGCAAGTTCTAAACTCTTGTTCTTTTTTTAGGTACAAAATCAAATCAATATCATTCCTAAAAAGTCTTTCAAATTGCTAAAATGAACTTCAATCATGCAAACTAGGACTTTAGAAATGCATTCATGCAAAATTAAGAACATTTCAAAGCTTTGGGTACTTAAAAATAATCACAAATTTGCATTCTAAAAATCTAAAATCATGTCCTAAAAAACTTCTGTTCAGTTAAAGACTAACATTTTTTTATTTTTTTTTCAGCAAATCTTGAATGGTTTTCAAAATTCATGCTTCAAAGCTAAATTAGGAACTTGTCTGTTTTGGAACTAAAAAATCAAAGCAAATGGTCAAAACAAATCTTGAATGAAACTAAAGGAATGAAGCTAAGTCCTAAGAGTCATTGTCAATTTGAAAAACAAACATACTCTTGAATGAAGTAAAAGAAAATGAACATCTCTATTCCCTCTTTTGTTTCAATTCAAAGCAAGCGCACAATCAAATTTTGAATGCCTTAAAAGATCAAAACAAAGCACTTCAAAGTTCTTAAGTCAAAACGCCAATCTCAATCTTGAGTGCTCAAAGAAAGAACTTGCAATTGCTCAAATCGTTTACTTTTTAGAGAAAGAACAAATCAAACTTTAAACACTTGTGTCTTCAAATTCAAAGTTCAAATCACACTTAAATCAATTTGGGAAAGAACAAACTTTCTTGATGCGCATTTAGGAGTTTTTCAATTCTTGCAAAATCCTTGTTAAAGTAAGCAATGTAGAACATTTGAACTTGGATAAGTTCACTTGTTCTACTTTTAGTGAGGCCTGTCCAGGGAGAAAAGTGCTTCCTCCTCGGAGAACGACCTCAAACTGGTATCCCCCTAGACCGGTATATAAATAAAGTGAAGGCAAAAAGTACTCACTTATATCTCCTAATCCACGAGTGTTTTGTGCCAAATGCAAATGTCTGGGGATAGGTAAATATTCCTCCTCTAGTGTTGTTGGCTAGGCTCTTAAGTGAGTCATAGGCGGTTAACATAACCAGGTATGGAGACTCCACGAAACTATTAAAAACCTGATAAAATAGAGGCTGCCCTATCTACATCCGAAAGTATCAAAATTCTTGTGCAAGGACCGATTCCAAGGGGTTTACCGAGTCACCTCAAGATTACTCACCATTTGTATTCCCTTCTAGGGGGTACCAAGCTGTGGGCAAGCGATTTTGATACTCACCTTCCTTAGGTAGGTCTGTTTGAAGTGCTTGACAGTAAATACTCCATGAAAACATTGTTGGAACATACACTATCAAAGCTTTATCAGAGTCAGTTATCTTGTTTGTATCCCACAAGGTTGCTTTGTCCCTTGTGGAGATTACTTTCTCAAAAGTCTTTTTTATCTATCCTTTGCCATTGGGAAACATCAAACTGATCAACAAACCCAGTTCAAGATACTCAAAACATTTTGCAGAGAAACCCTTGGAATTAGATATCCAAAGAACCTTTTGTCTCAAACCAAGCTTATCAAAATTTCCCCGAGTTATGCCCAATTTGATCAAACATCCGAAAGCTAAGTTACCCAAATCCAAGGATTATCAAGAGAAGAAAGTTGCAGAAAGAAACCTTAAGAGCCATCAATCCTCTATCCAAGCAACCCAAGCAGAAGAAAAAAATCAAGAGAAGCTTGATAATATTGGCTATAATGCAAGAGTCAAATAGTTTGCCTACCGATTCTGAGTGAACCATCACTACGTCAATCTTGAAAGAGAAGATTAGCTAGATCCATTGCATGTCCCATTCTACCTTTAGATCTCAAAATCCTATCTTGGTAGTCCTTCATCCTAGTTTCATCCTAGTTTCATCCTAGCATCATCATCAAATCCTTAGTTGCATTCTAGAGTCCTTAGTCGCATTCATCATCATCTTCCTAGCAGCATCATAGATCATCCATCTCAATTGCATTTGCATCATCCTTTTAGAGAGAGCATTGTTCCATCATCCTTCACTATCATTCCATCAGCAATCCACAATCAGAATCCCAAATCCTTGATCCAAATCCAGCATCCATCATCCAAAAAAGAATCCACCATCCTTTGCACCAAATCCAGAGATCCAAATCCACAACCACTTAGTGTTCAGAACCTTTGAGTTGTTTCCATCCCTTATCCTAAATCAGAAATCATCCCCTTTTTGACAGAGCATTGTCTAAAGGAAATCCATCTTGTCCTTGCATAGCCTCATCATCTCGAGCAAGAGATTGCCTTGTATTGATAAGAATCCAGTTGATGGAAGATCAGTAGTCTATCCTAGGTTGGCCAAATCCTATCACTGATCCTCCATCGGGAAAAACAAATAGCTCATTGTTGACACTTAGTAATCTTCCACCAGCATCCCATCAATCCTCCACCTAATCTTGACCCAAATCAGAGCATCCCACCAAGCCTCCATCATCACCAAGCTTTTTTACCAATCTACCACCATCTTCCATCAAATCTTTCACCATCGTTGATTCATATCCAAGCATCTCACCAATCCTTGCATTATAGAAATTTCATCATCTTTAGAAGTCCCTTAAGTTTGCATCCATCATCCTTTAGAGTCTTTAGGAAATATCTTGCATCCATCTAGCATCTGCATCTCCATGCCTGTCGAGACAAGATCCGGATCTAGAAAAAGAAGGAACATGAATCCTTATCCAATCACTAGTTCATCTAATCCCAACATTTTTACCAGTGCGATGATAGCCTATGATCCCCAAATACAAACTGGAAATACATGGGATGATCCCAATATCCCCTCGGCTCCTCTGGCAATAGAAACATTTGTGAATTATCCAGAGAATCCACCAGTAGTCAATGCACTCATGGCCCAAAACCAGCAAAGCATGTTCACTAACTTTGCACAAGCGCATACTTCCATTCTGCCATATCTCCATCCTTGCATTCCCATAAGTACTATCCAAATCCCAGCACAAGTATACTCTCCATTCATCCAACCATTCCTTCATCCAACCTTGCCAACATCACAAGAAACCTCCGCCATTCCCCTTCTTCTACAAGGAAGCTTTGCAAATCTTGTAACACATGCTGTAACACCATCTACTCCATTCCCTATCACAGGTACTTCATCATCTTCCATGGCCGCCCAATCTCTTGCACAAATCCAATGCTTGTCACAAAATCAACTCCCACCTCTCACACAAGCCTTTACACAAGAAGTTCCACCATCTTCCATAGGCCAAACAACACCTTTCACTCCGGGAGGGATGCAATCATCCTTCCCCTTCACTTCACAAGCTTCCACATCCACACCTTTTGTGCCAGGAGGGACGCAATCATCTTTTCCTTTCAATCCCCAAGCTTCATCATCCACGCCATCATTTCAGGGGTCAGTGCAATCATTTCCCTCTTTCACCCAGCAACCCTCTACATCATCTACTTCGGGGGTAGTGCAATCATTCCCCTTTCAAAATCAGCAAACTTCCACATCACCTTTTTCATGGGGAACACAAGTGTCCTCTTCATTCTCCCCCCAGCAAGCATCTACCCAGGCACAAGCCCAGCAAAATTCCTTCACCACAGGAATGCCTTCCATGGGTTTTTCCAATCCACCATTCATATCCCAAACTCCCATTACATCTACCTTCCAGGCATCTGCTGTAGCACAATTCCCACCTCACACTGGTTCTCATTGGGGTCTCACTCAAGAAGACATGAAAGCCTTTGGAATACCAACTCACTCTCCTACATCCGTGTTTGCAAACCAACAAGGCACCTTCTCACAAGCAGCACAACAGCAACCATCTCAACCTCCACCAACTTCATCCTTCACAACCTATCCATTCCCAACACCCAGTGCTTTTCAACAAGTTCCTCCACCTTAGCAGCAAAGTTCCTCCCATTTCACAAGTCATCTTGCCTAGCCTCCCTTCGCTTCTAGCTTCCCTACATCAATTCCACCCTTAAGCAATGTGGGAATGCACCCAACCTATATCAGCCAACCACAAAGCCAAGTTTAGCAAGGACCATCTTATCAACAAGCTGCATCATTCCACCAGCCACCCCCGCAGCAACCATACTTCCAAACATAGCAACAAACCCCCATCATTCCCCAATAGCAACAAGTTTCCTCCTATCAGTTACAGCAGCAAGTCCTCATCATCCCACAACACCGGCAAGTAGTCTCGTATCCTCCACCACAATATCCCCCTATGCTGCATCAGTAATATCCCCAGCAAACATCACTCCAAAATCCACTCCAATCTACCTATCCCACTGGGCCATCTCCATATCCCACTCCATAATACCCACCTCAAATGGGAGTACCTGCTCAAACACCAATCAATGTCGAGTGGGAAGCCATGAAGAATGCTCTTAAGGAGCTTCAAACCGGTACCAATAGCAAAACCTACAAATTTGAAGAGGTGTTTCCTTATCCATTTGACCAATCCATTGCCGCTATACCTTTCCCCAAGAACTTTGAGACACCTAAATTTGATAAATATCGAGGGGAAGGAGATCCAGTCAACCATATTAAAGAATTCTATATGGCATGCCAAGAAGTAGCTTACAGTGATAACTATCTCTTACGCCTATTCCCCAAAAGCTTGGGAGGAACTGCTGTTGAATGGTTCTACAAAATACCATGTGGGACTATCACAACCTTTGCTAAACTTTCTAAGAAGTTCATTTCCCACTATGCCCATAATGTTGAGAATGAGTTGACCTTGTTAGATCTCTGCAACTCAAAATAGAAAGAAGGAGAAAGCCTAGCAGAATACTTGCAACGATGGCAGAACCTTATCACCAGGTTATCATACCAGCCACCTAAAAAACATTTGACCAAAATCTTTATTGATAATCTGCATTCTAAGCTGTCCCACTTCATGAGGATGAATTGTCTCCAAACTTATCAAGATATCAAGAGCAAGGGGATAGGTATTGAAAAGGCCCTCCTAGATGAAGGCATAATCTGACACTTCAAAAATGATGCCCAAAAACCCAGCAATGATAAATCCCGTTACTGGAATCGTAACAAGAACATTACTGATGGAGCCACTGATGCCAAGCATGTCCAATTTGTTGTGGCTAGTCCTCCATCAACTCTTGCATACCAACAACAACAAGCGTCCATCTATCAGCAACCTTCTCAAGTCCATCAGCAACCCACACAACAATATCATTCTTAGAATAATCATAGAATTATCAGCAGCAAGCCCATCAAGCTTATCAAGGTAATCCAAACAATCAAGTCAATGCCATTAATGTTGCTCCCAAAAAACACAAGCCCAGAGCTCAGAACAATCCAAGGAAGACCTTCACACCACTGGGTGAACCTCTGGATGTTATCTTTCACCGAATGGCCAAGGCCAACCTAATCACATTTCCACCAATCCAGCCAGTTGATGATACCACTCCCAAGCCTGATTGGTACAAAGATCATGAATACTATGACTTTCATCGTGTCAAAGGACACACTACTTTGAAGTGTATGAGACTCAAAAACTATATCCAAGATCTCATTGATCAAAAAGAGATTCAAGTAGATGCACCCACTCAAGCCTCTCCAAATGCCAATTTACAAATCTATCAGAATGTTTTCCCACAACACAATGCTCAGAAGAACCAAGCTAATACCAATCATCCCCAGAACCATGGCAAAGGAAAAAAAGAAGATCACACTACTGCCTACATCAATTATGATAAATTTGTTGGATGTATAACCCAAGTTGAGCCCATATTCAATGCCATCCATGTCAGAGGAGCGGATCGTCAATGTGTTGTTACTACCAGCAGAGGTCGGATCACTATTGCTGGTGCCCATCGAAGGCCAGTACAAAATGCACAAAATGCACAGTATAACCTCATAGAACATCTTGGGAATACACCAACCCAAATATCCATCTTGGACCTTCTCTGCACTTCACCTCTCCATCAGGAGATCCTTGACCAAGCTCTCAAAGAAGGACATGTCCCCACAGACATTAACACCACCCAGTTTGCGAGCCTTGTGGGACATTTATCCATAGCCTGTGCTTTATCCTTCAAAACATCCAACATGCTAGATGTTGGACCTGACCATACTCTCCCTCTCCGCATCGCCGTCATGGTCAGAGACTTTGCCATCAAACGAGTCTTAATAGATAATGGCTTAGCCCTAAACCTGTGTACTCTCAAATTCATTCAGCAAATTGGGTTCATGAAGGCCGATATATCACATGAAGTAATCACTATCAAAGCCTATGACAACTTGGAGCATACCTCTAAAGGTACCATTACTTTGCCTATTTAGCTAGGCCCAGCAACCCAAGATACCATTTTCCATATTGTTGATCTTGACCTACCATTTAATATCCTCCTAGGCCGACCATGGATTCATTCCATCAAGGCTGTACCATCTACGTACCATTAGTGCATCAAATTTTCACATCAAGGCACTGAGGTTACCATCCATGCTGATCCCCAACCCTTCACATACTGTCATGCAATGGAAGCATCATTCTCTCACTCCACTCATTGTCCTAGAACTGACATTGGTACTTCTATTGCCAGCTCGTCCTGATCCCATTGCGATCCAGAAACCATTCTCACCTCCACCCTCTCTTCTATCAAGATCAATAACCAGGGCTATGGTGAACATAGCCTACATGATGCATTTGTTGTAGGGGCCCTCCCACATGATCCACATACTCAAGGGCACCCGAGTCACCAAAGCAAGCCTATTGAAGAGCATCATGAAATCAAGAGAATGGGACCTATGACTTTTGAATCCCATGGCACATTAAACAGTCAAAAGATGGATCTTGATATCAATAGGTGGTTGTACAAAGATCCCCCACCACCTGACACTCAACTCCTTGACTACTTTAAAGACAAATACCCACAATCGCACAAGTACACTACTGAGCAATGGAACTACCAAGGTGGTGGTCTAGGACCACAAGAAGGTGGAAGCAAAGACCCAATTATAGCATCCAAAAACCCACAACATCAGGGTCTTGGCTTTAATACCCCTCACCTACATATACAAGGGCCCAATACCGCAACTGGGGGCACCAACATGACTAGCGTTCCCCTCTTAAATAGCCAGGATGATCTCGTAGAGATTGAAGACATCCCTGAAAAGAAAGAAATCAGATCATATGATGATATCTTTGACAATGACACCCTCCTAGGGACTTTTGTCCTCCAATAACTTGCCATCAATCTCATAGAACTTCCCCTCATTCACCCTCAACTCATAGACTGGGACCAACCAAGCATCGCACACATTGATGAGTTCCAGAGCATGGAAGCACTCCTAGAGTTCATGGGGGCATCAGGCCCACAATCAGTTCACAAATCAGAGTCAACTCACATCTATACGCTTGACCCAGAGGGATACTTTGGAGAAGAGGCAAGCTTTAGCTGCAAAAGAGAAATAGAAAAAGTAAAACATGAGTCTTTATGTGAAAACCCTTCTGGGGCACATTCTGATTCCAAAATAGTAAAAATAAAGAGTGTATCTTCTAGTGAAAACTTGGCAATTCAAGCGCTAGAAGATGAAGAATTGCCTCTTCCTCCCATCCATGATTATAGGCTTGAGCAGTCACCTATCATCATAGAAGAAACCAAGCTAGTCAACTTGGGTATAGAGGAATGTTCGAGGATCACCTACATTGCGGCCAACATGACAGAAGGTGAAGAAATGGCTTTGATTGCGCTCCTTAGAGAATCAATCATAAATTTTGCATGATCATATGCACACATGCCTGGGCTTGATCCTAATCTTGTCATCCATCATCTAGTAGTGGATCCTGATGTCAAGCCAGTAAAGCAGAAGCTGAGAAAAATGCATCGAAAATTTGCCTTATTAGTCAAAGCAGAGCTTGAAAAACTCCTCCAAACCAAGATTATCAGAGCTATAAATTACTCCGATTGGATCTCTAACATGGTGCCTGTTACAAAGCCTTCAGGCGACATTAGAATATGCATAGATTTCAGGGACCTGAACAAGGCATGTCCTAAAGATGATTTCCCACTGCCAAATATAGACATGATTGTAGATCTTACAGCGGGTCATGAAATGTTGTCACTAATGGATGGCTTTTCAGGCTACAATCAAATTCGTATAGCAGAAGCAGATCAACATAAAAAAACATTCACAACTCCATGGGGTACCTTCTGCTACAACACAATGCCATTTGGGCTAAAGAATGCAGGAGCCACATATTAGAGAGTGATGACAGCAATCTTCCATGACATGATCCACAAGATCTTAGAAGACTATATGGATGATATTCTTGCAAAATCAAAGACACACCATGAACACCTTGACATTCTTGAGAGTGTGTTTGATCGCCTGCAGCACTATGGGTTAAAGCTCAATCCAAAGAAATGTGTCTTTGGTGTTACATCTAGAAAGCTTCTAGGTTTCATAGTATCATGATGAGGCATAAAGATCGACCCCAAGAAGGTCAAAGCAATAATAGAAGTGCCTCCACCAAGAACAATCAAACAACTTAGAAGCCTATAGGGAAAGCTTCAATCAGTGCGTCGGTTCATTTCTCAACTAGCAGACAAGTGCCAACCTTTTACGCATCTCTTATACAAAGACACAAGCTTCAAATGGGATCCCATATGTCAGAGAAGCTTTGATAAACTCAAGGAGTATCTAGCCAACTCTCCAATCCTCGTACCACCAGTTCCAGGACGCCCTCTCATACTCTACATCTCAGCAACCACTATAGCACTGGGGGCACTCCTAGCTCAGCATGATGACGAAAACAAAGAGATAGCCATCTACTACATTAGTCAAACTCTTGTCGACTATGAGCTTAATTACTCACCCATGGAAAAAGCATGCCTTACAGTGGTCTTTGCCACTCAAAAGCTTAGACACTACATGCTCAGTCACACAATCAGGCTCATTTCAAAAGTAGATCCCCTCAAATATTTGTTATCAAGGACAACTCTCACAGGCCGTATGGAAAAATGGGTCATGTTACTTAGTGAGTTTGATATCCAGTATATAGATCGGAAAGCAATCAAAGGGCAAGTCATTGCCGATCAGCTAGCATAAGCACCACTGGTGGATGATTATCCACTAATCATGGAATTCCCTAATGAGCACTTATGTATGATTGAAGAACAACCCATGTGGAAACTATACTTTGATGGCTCCTACACATCACATGGATTAGGGGCAGGAATCCTATTCGTCACACCTCAAGGTGACTACATTCCAAAATCATTCAAATTGGGATTCCCATGTACCAACAACATTGCAGAATATGAGGCACTCATCTCAGGTCTCAAAATAGCTATTCAATGGAATATCACAGAACTGCAAGTGTTTGGAGATTCACAGCTGATTATCAAACAAGTCCTTGATGAATATCAGACAAAGGATGACAAGTTGCTACCCTACAAAGAGTTGGTGGACAGACTGAAAGAGCATTTCCTAAATCTACAGTTCACACAGATACCAAGACTTCAGAACAAAGCAGCCGATGCAATGGCAACTATTGGATCTTTGTTAGAAATCCCACGCGACGCATCATAGTATGAATTCCTAGTCAAGCAGCTACACACACCAGCTTATGAGAACGCCTATGTAGAAATGGTGTGTATCTTGGTTGGTCCTCAATCCCTGTGGTACCACGACATCCATGCATATCTAAAGAATGGTATCATCTCCCCATCTCACCAATAACCAATGCCAAAACCTTATTCGCAGAGCTTCCCACTACACTCTTGTAGCCAACACCCTTTATTGTCAAGGGTATCACAATATCCTCTCTAGGTGTTTAGATTCAAATGAGGCCGTCCTAGCTTTACAAGAGGTCCATGCTAGAATTTGTGGTGCCCACATGAGTGGCATGGTTCTAGCTAAGTAGTTGCTTTGAGTTGGGTATTATTGGCCAACCATGGAACATGATGCTTGTGAGTTTGTCAGAAAATGTCTACCATGTCAGCAGCATGCAAATTTGATTCATGCACCAGCACAAGACTTGCAGCGCATTGCGCCACCTTGGCCATTTTCATGTTGGGGCTTTGACCTTGTCAGCTTAATCACTCCCCTCTCTTCAGATGGACACAAGTACATAATAACTGCCATAGAGTACTTCACCAAATGGGTTGAAGCGATTCCGCTCACCCTAACTACTGGTATCCAAATATTGAAGTTCATCCTTTACCACATCATTTGTTGCTTTGGCATACCATCTACCATCTTCACAGACCATGGCACACCTTTTGAAAACCAACATGTGGATGATCTATGTGCTAGACTCCACATCCATCACCGTTTCTCTAGTCCATATTTCCCTCAAGGAAATGGCCAGGCTGAGGCAACTAACAAAACTATCTTGAAAATCCTCAAGAAGGTTGTCAATGATTCTGGTCGTGACTGGCACGTCCAAATCAATCCTGCCCTTTGGGCCTACCATACTTCTTATCATACTCCCATAGGCACCACCCTGTATTCCCTTGTATATGGTGCTGAAGCCATTCTACCAATCGAGGTCGAGCTCCCATCATTGCGAGTCTCCATGAAGAACTACACCACTGATGAAGACTATCGTGTGGCCCGTCTCACACAGCTAGACCTGTTAGATGAAAAGAGACAACAAGCATATGATCACCTGGTTGAATACTAGAATTGACTCAAAAGGAGTTATAACAAGAAGGTCCATCCCAGACAATTCCAAGTCGGTGACATGGTCCTCAAAGAAAATCAGAAATTCCAAGCAAACAGAGAAAAGAAAGGCAAGTTTGAGCCTACTTGGTTGGGCCCCTATGTTGTCACAACATGCTTCGGCTCTGGAGCTTATCAGTTATCTACACCAGAAGGTGAGCCTTTGAATGATCTAATCAACATCATACATCTGAAGAGGTTCTATGCTTGAACCAAATCTTACATATTCAGAAAATCCATAAAAATTTGGAAAAAGCAAAAAAATACAAAAAAATCAAAAAAGCAAAAAAAGAAAAGAAAATAATCATCCAATGGTGAAAACTTGGCAATTCAAGTCAAGTGCCTTGGACAAGTATGTTGGTGAAAACCTGGCAAACAAGTGCCATACATGGTGGACTGAGTCATTATCTATCAAACTCCCATCCCCCCATCCCAACATCCCAATCCTTTTTCTACCATCCCCATCCCCATCCACCATCCCCCCACTTTCCTCTTTTTCATAATCCTCAAGCAAATCTGCAATCCCACCTGCACATATCTTGCACATATCTTGTACCATATCCTATATAGCAAGATCTTCCTATCCCCAATCCTGAGCTTCTATCCATATCTGTTGTATATCTTTTTTTGTCCATTGTACATCTCCTCGTGTCTTGTTGTACATAGTCTTTGTCAGTCCTGCTGCCACATTTGATCAGAACACTTTGTCCTACCCAACTTTGTACTTTTGCAACATCAATTGTCGACTATTCTTGATCCTAGTGATTATTCTTTGACTTCATCATTTGCCCAGCAACCAACAACACTCTTTCTCTCATCAATCAGCGGGTCCTTGAGGATGTATCCTTCCTCCTGTCAGATCCAATCTTCCCCCAATCACACCCGGTCCGTGTCGATGCATCCTTCCACATGTTTAGACCAATCTTCCCACCATCAATCCAATTTGTCACATCAAATCTCTCTCCTTGGCAAAGGATGTCCTTTTGGAGTTCTCATTTTGGTCTTGGATTTTGTCCTTTGGATCTTGTTAATCTTTTATGGCTTCTCATTGTTCTCTACTCACAGTCACCACGATCCTTTATATCATGGTGCACTGTGAATGAGGACAATCTGGGGCAAGGTCTTTTTCTCTTTTTCTTCTGCCTGTGAGTCAGTCATTTTTTTGTGGTTTCTCCCACATCATTTCCACCATGCTTCCTCTTGGGTTCATGTGTGATGCTGGGGCAACCCTGCGTGTCTTTTTAGCATCAGTCCTATGCAACGTTGGTGGCAAGGCCTCGTGATCCCCGTATCCTTGGCAGGTCTCTAGCATTGCTATATTAAACTAGGTTGTGCTCTCCACATTTGCACTTATAGCTTTTCCAAATCCCCTACATCTTGCATCATATAGATTAATCTTGCATCTTGCATCTCTCATGTAGCTGCTGTATGGTGTAAAAGTGACCACACTTCTATGAATCATTACATGCAAGGTTGCTCAACAATCAGGCCTCACAAAGTGACTCATAGCTCTCTATGCATGGAGTTGTAAGGGACTTTGATAAATTTTCTCTCAGCTAGAGCTATAAACTAGTGACCTTGCTAGTCAACCACACAATGAGAGATTCAAATCCAAAGATAAGGGCAAGAATATGAATATCCCCAAATTGAATCAAAGTATGCAATGTAATGCAAACTATATGAGTATGCAAATTAATCTATGAAGATGAAGATGCAATTAAGCTATTGAAAGGAAATAACAAAGGATTACAACCTTCCTAATTAGACTATGTGAGATTACTCTATTGCATAAAAGGAAATCTATACTAAGAATGCCATGATCATGCAACTGAGAAAGGAAATATGCAACTATGGAATGCAACAATGGTCTTCAAAGCTTGGATGCAAATGTGTCTTCAAAGAGAGCTCCAAAACTTGCAGCATAATAATAGCATGAAAAAGATGGATGCAAATGAAGGAGAGAGCTCTCCTTTTATAGGAAATGAGGTGAAATGGACCATTGAGATTAAGAAGCAAAAGACTTAATCAACGGTGGAGAAAAATAGAAGCTTGATCCTTGTATACAAATATCCTCCAATAGGAAAATAGGAGTTGACTTTTGTGTCCATATGAGACAAAAAATATTTTTTCTCTTTTTATAAAATAAGAATGATGTTTTATTTGTGCAACTTAAGATAAGAGGAAAAGTGGGGCTTTTATTTAAATAAAAGGGGAGGAAATATTCCTTTTAATTAAATAAAAACTTTAGGATAAAATGGTTAGCCAAAGGCAAATAATCGAATAAATGATAAAATTAGGATTTGATCAAGGAAATTGATAATGTTGAAAAATGTTGATTTTTGATAAAATTGATTCAAGATCAATAAATCGAATAAATGGGGCCCAAAGTCTAGGCGACCATTTTTGGGTGCATACAGCTGCATCTGCATTTTGCATTCCATCTCATCTTGCATTCACCCATCTTTGCTCTTGGAAGCTTGGTTATTTATCTCCCCTGCTTCCTCAGTCCTTCCTTCTCTGTTTCCTTTAGAGAGAATTCCACAACTTTTACTCCTTGCATTATTTTCTCGAGGGGGCACAACCCATCATTCTTCTAAATTCTAGCCTTGGGCATCTTATTTTTCTTGTCTTTGATGTCATGCCACTTATGGCATCGCATCAAAGAGGGGCAAAATGTAGACACCTAAAAATCCTTTAGAAAATAAAGTATTTTTATTTTCTGAAAAAATTTTGATGACATCATCATTTATTAATTAATTAATTTATTTTTATGCCATTAAATCCCTTTATCTTAATTAAAAATATTTAATTAAGAAATCCCTCCCAAAAATGTTTAAATCTTATTTAAGCATTATTCCCCTATTTATTAATTATTTAATTAATAAATTGACCAAAAATCTCAAAATAAATAATTTATTTATTTTTTACTCAAAACTTGGCCAATTTCTTTAAGACCACTAACCTCTTCCAGAATCTTCTAATCCTTCTTTAATTTCGATTAAAGGCTAATCCCCTCATTTCCTAACTCTAATCCCAACTCAAAATATTTAATTAAGATTAAATATTTAATCCTCATATTTAGTAAATTCATTTTTAATAAATATTCTCAAACCTAAACCATGGAAATCAATAAATCTTTATTTATTTCCTAAAATCCATATTTATCCTAAAAAAGTTCTAGACTCTTCTAGAAAGCCTTATCCTTGTCCCCCTAATCCTAATCCTAATCCCAATCCTAATCCCCCCCTAACCTTGTCACATTCCCTAAACAAGGTTAGCCAACTCCTAAGCTTAACCCAAAGTCAACAAACTTCTTAAAACTTCTCTTACATGCATTAAATGCATTTAAAGCCTCCTTATCCCTCTTACATGCAGTTATGATGCATTTAAGAAGCCCCTCACCCCTTTCTTACACCCTTTGACCTTAGACACATTTCCCAAATTGTGCACATCCCTCCCATCTTTCAACCCAATGCCCTTGTGACACTTGTCACAAGGAGGTGGCCCTGAACTAGCACAATCCATGTGCTCCCCTTTGAATGAATCTTGATCTCTCTTAAAGATTTTGATCCTAGCCACTCATTCCTCTTTAGGAAAGCCTATAAATACTCCTCATTTCCAAGAGCAAAAATACCCATTCACCTTTTATTTTCAAAGCATTGTTATCATGCTCATTTAGCTCTAGACTTAGCATAATCAATACTAATTGTTAGTTTTTCAATATTTTCAAACTTTCTTAAAACACATCTTAGCATAGATTTAATGGATTAACCTAGTTTCTTCCATTGTTTTGCATAAGCATAGCATCATATCATATCTCTATTTGGTTTAAAATCAATCTTAGCATAAACATCATATAGCTTAATCTTCATTTCAGTATCATTTGGATCCTTGAGGCCTTAGGGGCAAATCAGGTGTTCTATACCTATTTTTGTGCCACTTATGGGGTTCTCATGAGTCTCAATCCTTCCAAATCAGCATTAGGAACATGCTCCAAGTGCTTAGAGAGTACACCCACATCCCCTAAGCAAGAAAAAATCAAACAGTGCTTGGGTGCACCTGTTTAAGCTCTATCTGAGGTGGCTTAGTTTAGAGTTTTCTTTGTTTTGGATTGATTTCATGCTAGGTTAAAATCTAATGTTTGTTTGGCTTGAAACTTTCAAAACAAGTATCCTCAAAAGCCTAGTCCACAGATGGTCCTATTTAAACAGGACTTATTTTATGCTGACTATTTGGACTTGTTCATGTTATTTTTTCTGACTATTTGGACTTGTTTAGACTTTTTCTGACTATTTGGGCTTGTTTAGACTTGTTCATATTATGCTTACTTGTTGTTAGATTAGGACTTGCATTATATACTAGTCTACTTGTTATCATATATTCTACTTGGACTTATTTTTAGAGTACGACTTTGTTTTGTGATATTTATGATGGACATTTTAGGACTTGTTATGTTATTTATCTTAATCATGAGTTGTTATATAATTTATCAATTTATCTTAATCAAGACTTGTTAAGTAATTTATCAATTTAAATCCTTGAAAAAACTTCTATCTAACAATGAGTTGATATGATGGACATTATGATACATGTAAATTATTTCAAGACAATGTTATGTTATTTATCTTAATCATGAGTTGTTATGTAATTTATCAATTTATCTTAATCAGGACTTGTTATGTTATTTATCTTAATCATGAGTTGTTATATAATTTATCAATTTATCTTAATCAAGACTTGTTAAGTAATTTATCAATTTAAATCTTTGAAAAAACATCTATCTAACAATGAGTTGATATGATGGACATTATGATACATGCAAATTATTTCAAGACAATGTTATGTTATTTATCTTAATCATGAGTTGTTATGTAATTTATCAATTTATCTTAATCAAGACTTGTTATGTAATTTATCAATTTATCCTTAAAAAAATAGCTAGATCTAACAATGAGTTGATATTCAATGGACATTATGAACAATACATGTAAATTATTTCAGGACTTGTAATATGTTATTTGTAGAATTTGAGCAACACAAATCCACAGAAACCCGAAGATCACCTGCATACAAAAATCTGTTACAAGGAAGTAGAGACAAGAAGAGGGCAAGGTTTGACTCAAAAATATGAAGAAGAATATATCCTCAATTAATGAATGAAAAATAGTGTACAATGGATCATGCATATAAAGGAGATCAAAGGCCTTGAAAAGGCAAACCTAAAAAGTAGAAGTGCATGTAATAATCAGTTAAACTATTACAAGACTAATGCATGCAAAAAACAACTGATGCATAACTAGTGCATGAATCAACTAAAGCAAACTGATGCATAACTAGTGCATGAGTTGACTAAAGCAAAGAGTTGACATCTTAAGAAGGGAGTAAAATATTAATAAAATTAATAATTTACTCTAACACTATTTATCTTAATCATGAGTTGTTATGTGTAACTGATCTAAGTACAATATCTAGATACGTGTTACAAGTAATATGAACACTTTGATTAACTATAAAAAAAATCATCTAGATCTAACAATTACATCTATTAATACATGTAATTGACGAGAACAATATGGATGTTACAAACTTAATAACTAAATTAAGTAATGAGATCAATTAAGTGAACATAATCTAGAAACAATGTGCATAGTTTAATATCTACAACAAAATTAGGTGAATACAAAGTTATGAATTTACAACAAGAGTGCATTGCACTACATAAATAGTTCATGTAGATATGTTCTTCTAGGTCCATCCTGCATCACAAAAATAAACATGTTGAAATGATGTTAGAATTTATAAAAATTCATTTAAAGTTAAATTTAATTTTAATTTCAAATCTATATCTCTAAATTATAAATTATGTCACTTGAAAGAAGACATATAGAAAACATATATATACAAATATGACAATTGAACAAAAACTTACATCACATAAAATTGATTCAACCTAATGTACCATCAACATCCTCTATTTTCTGCAATGTAGATCTATGTTCTTCCTGACAATTTGCATCATAAAAATAAACATGTTAAAATGTTAGAATTTTTGTACTCAAGTTCATTTATTAAAGTTAATTTTAATTTGAAAGTTAATAAGACAATTGAATAAAAACTTACATGTATAAATTTCATTCAACCTAATGTACCATCAGCATCCTCTCTTTTCTGCAATGCGTCTATGATTGCCTCATGCTCTTCCATTGAAAGTGTCCATAAAATCTTATTAGCAGGTCTCCCTTTGTATCTTTCCAATTTGATATTTGTTGCCACTACCAAATGGGAATAGTGTATAATCTTCTATTCTGATTGGTAGTCTTCAAAAGCTGGTAAACCATTCCTTCTTGTTAGGTATTTGCGTAGCCATGTACCAAATACCACAGTAGACCTAATTGGATACTAAAAATTATCATCATCTACTTGATGACATATCAACTTTTTCTTGAGTTCTACACATCGAGCTAACCAATACTCTATCTGCTCTTCATTATCCTTAGGTGCAACAACAACATACACATGTCCTACAAAATAAAATTTTAAGTACATGTGCACTATAAATAAAACTTGTTTAAAAGTTTATAATTCAAATATATATAATCATAAATTCCTCTACATACAAATGTAACTAATGTATAATTTAAAGTTTTACATTAAATTGTATTAAATTACCAGGTTGTATGAGATCTAAAACACGATCATAATCTTCTGATGCAAAGGCATGATCCAGGTCTTCATTTATTATAACATCTTCATCTTGTCTCTCACTAGGTGTTAAGGATTTTTGTTGCCATTCTTCAACCCATTCTATATTCTCGCATTCTTCCCATTCACCTGCAACACAAAATTGACAAAAACATGCAAGCTCCCTAGTCCATATAGTCCAAGTGTTAGAATTAGAACTCCTAAATGAATGCCATTTAGTTGATCCGCTGATTGTATTGCAATCATATCTTGAAAGGATATCCTTCTCTTCAACTAGCCAGAAAAAATGTCTGATTGTAGAGTTCTGACTTGATCCTGTAGATAAACTTGTTTTACATCATTCAACAATTGCACATGCATCTTTAAATTCTGATTTTTTCTCAAATTTGAGTTGCTCTCTACAAAGAGCTCTCTTAACACATGCACCGACACCATCATGCTCTCCCTTCCCGTGTCTAGCCTCAAAAAAACTTCAGATATGTTGGATATTTGTTTTTTTGTGCATCCTACTCAACCAATAAAACATTCTAGCATTCTTGAATTGTCCTATGCAATTATCTGACCATATTAGATGTTGTGTTATATGAATTTCTCTCTCCATTAAATTTTCATAAAAGGTATTAAAGAAATATTGGACAAACTCCGATGAGTGTAACTTATTATCACTCATATAGAAATGATACTCTCTCAATATTTTTTGATCCTCTTCTGTACTATTGGGTGCATGTCTATAGACAATATGAACAAAAATTGTCACTTGCACTGAATTATAATATTGTGGTTGGATCTCATCTTGTGGTGCAAGCGTGTAGTTTTCTACAAAGTCAACAACTGACAGTATACTACCAATTGGAAATGTATTCTTGCATATCCAAAATTGTCCATCAAGCCATCTAGAATTGTGAGAGTGTTTCACATATTTAGGTATGACCTTACTCTTGAATTCATTCATAAAAGCATTAACACTAAGTTTTTCAGTTATTAGGTCGCATCGTTTTCCAACTTTTCCATCCTTCAATGGATACTCAATAGTTTTAAATCTTTGTACATCAACTAATTGTTGTCCAAAATCAAATGAAATATTCTCATGCAAACATTCATCTAATAATATAAGATTGCCACATAAATCACATACACCAGAAACACATGTATTCAAAAGATAAAATTGCTCATTAGGTGGGTTACAAAATAAATTTGATATAAAATCTTTTACAGTTTCAGGTGGTATATTTATACCACATTCCTGCAACATTTCATTAGTATGCATAGTAGAACATATAGATCGAAAAATATCATAATGATAACGAAATTGAACATGAGTTTTACAACAAGTGATTCTTTCTTTGTTAATCCTTACATACCATGGTTTACATTTTTCAAAAGATCTTTGACTAATACTAATAGTTAACACCTTATCATCCAAAAAAAATTTATACAATTCTGTTTGAGTCATATCTAAAAGGTGTTTTGGATGTGGATCATGAACTTTTGAACCGACTCTTAATTTAAGAACATCTCTTGCATTAGGGGATACTCTTGTATTATCATGCCAAAATTTTTCAATCAAAGTTTTGACTTCACCAGTAAGTTTCATGTCAGACCTTGGGAGTCTACCACTGAAGGTCCATAAATGGTTTTCCGGATCACTCTCAAAGTTAACTCTTCTCTTTATAGCTCTTGCTAAAGTTTTACGATTAATATTTAAGATATTCACTTATGTTTGAAATCATTCTTTTATCAGTAGTAGTTTTGTTTACTAAAGCTATTGTTATTGCTCGTCATGCCGCATTACTATCTTTAGAATGACTTTTCTTTCCAATTGTGTCAAAGGCACTAGCAACAGTTGATACAACTTGTTTTAGAGACTCATCCTTCTTTATAGTTTTCACATAAATGCCTAACCTCTTCATTATCTTTCGCATTTTAGACATTTTAATTAATTGTAACATTAATTGACATTGAAACCCAAATTCCTTATTATAAAAAAATTGTCTAAACAATCTACTCGCGTGTGTCCTAATCTGTCTCGATGAAACCAAACCACGCAGATTGTCTAACACATCAATTTTTAATTGAAATTGTTCATTTATTTCATTATCATTTAAATGAGTTTCTTTTTCAATCGGTGTTCCTATGTCTACATTTTCATTGTTGATTTCAATCTGAATTGGTGTTTCATTTTCAGTTTCAATTGGGGTTTGACTTTTAGTTCCTTTATCATTATGATAAACATTACTAATTTTTGAAATTAAACGTGTTAATCTATTTTTAGGAATAAAATTTAAATCATTTCTATTGTAACTCGCTTCTTGTAAAGCATGAATATCTTTATCAGAATAAGTTGTAACAGTTGGATCCGAAGACATACCCGTATCCAATACTGGATTCGAAGATGCACCTGAGTTTGCTTCTTCAACCTTTACATCCATTATGATGTCTTCATTATCCTCCTTTTCTGAAACAATTGTTGAACTCGATGCTCCAACATTATTTGCATTTCAAAGTCTCTCTCTTCTTTCTCGTTGTCGTTTTGCCTCCTCTCTATTTTGTGCAATCTCCTCGGGTGTCAAAACCTTCATTGACCTCTTTCTATGTCGGTTTGATCTTATTTTTGCACCAAAATTTGAATTCAAACAATCTTTTCTGAATGTGAGATCCAATGTAAGACAAAAAAAGGAATGATGGCAGAAATATTCTGTTTGTCTGCTGCAAATCGATAGAATACAACATCAAAAGTTTCCAATGATTAGATCAGGCCCACAGTTTGGGTTTTTTTTACTACAACGGTTATTTAAGAAATGGGCACCCATTCTTAATTTACAAAATGGGCACCCATTTTTTGAATCTAATAATGGGCAGTCGATTTGTAAATCTATGGGACCGTTCTTAGATTTACAAAACGGGCGCTCATTTTTTGAATTTAAATAACGGGTGCCTGATTTGTAAATCTATAGGTGGGAACCTTACCTCCTACCTTGGGTTTTGGTTTGGGATAGACTTGGTGGGACCAAGCCTGTGCTTCAACCTGCAAAAAAATGGCTAAGGCATTACATAGAAAAATTTCTGCCTTGCCATAATTTTTAGAACAACTTCCCAGATGAATTTTTTTATAAAATGAAAACCCATTTTAGCTCTTATTGTGAAGATTATAAAAATATAAATTTTATAGTGATATGATAAAATTTAATATTTATACAATATTTTTTAAGCCAAAGTGGTACCTAAGCTTGAAATACCAAGGTTAACTAAAACTTTAATAACTTTTTTAATTTTTGGTTTTTTGAAAAATGAGTTATATGTGACCAAACTAGATAGAATTCTTTTCAATTTTAAAATTTTTTTTTTGAAAAAATGTGAAGTTATCATCAAATTATGGTGTCCGTACACCAGAGGTTTCAAAAATGTACTTTATAGTCAATTAAAAATTAATTAAAAAAAATATATTCAATAAAAAATTAAGAAAAAATATCCTGACCAATCTTCAGTGTTTTAGGTACCTTTTCCCAAAAGGATTCCCCAAAATACATTCATTTACTTCAAAAAAGGGTGTCCGTACACGCATAAGGTGGTCCTGAAACAAGCATTTTGAAAAAGTGGTTTTTAGACATGCATATTAAAATTCAATTTATACCATGTGGGTATTAAAAAAAATTACATATTTGGAAACTAGATTCCGAGCACTAAATTTGATATTACTAAAGTTTTTCAAGATTCAATTTTTAAGTGCTTCAAATTTGGACATCAATTGACAGAAATTTTGAAAAACAGGAAAAACACTTCCACTTTTTGGCCAAAAGTGGGACTCAACTTCTTGCAGCCACGCAAATATCCTCAAATAATGAATGATTTGAATGTACAATAGATCATCCTTATAAAGAAGATCGAAATTCTTGAAAGGAAAACCTAAAAAGAAAAAGTGCATGTAATAATTAGTTAAATTATTACAAGACTAATGCATGCAAGTTTATATTTAAAACAACTAGTGCATAAGTTTAAAACAACTAGTGCATAAGTTTAAATCAACCAGTGCATGTGTGTTCAAATATAAACAACTAAAAATAAAAATGTTGACATCTTAAGAAGAGAGTAAAGTTAATTAATATAATTAATACTTTACTCTAACAATATCTATTTTAGAAATAAAGTTATGTTGTATGAAAGCAATGTAACTCTTTGAAAATGATGTTTTCAACAACATACTAGTTTTTGTGGGAGAAAGAAAAAATCATTCAAATAAATTTAAAATTTAAAATATATTAAGAATCCAGACTAAAAATACTAAAAGACTCTAATTTACTTCATCTTCTGATTTCAAATGGTTTAACGACAATATGCATCTAAATCTGAAAGTTTTTTTCAAAATGTAGAGTTCAGTGTCCGTTCAGGCAAAAAAGTGTAACCCATTATTTTGGGTTCGTCCTGCTACATATTCTTCTTCTGTTGTGCTCTGTGAGATACAATTTTATTTCTTTCTTAGCCAAGAAACCAATCTTCCTCCAAGAAAAAAATGTTCCACCACTTGTACTCTTTTTGTCATCAACACTACCTCCCCAATCTGCGTCTGTATATGCACATAGGGTAAAGTCATTATCATACCATAACCCATAGTCAGTTGTGCCTTTCAAATACCTAAATATTCTTTTTACTACTGCATAATGTGACTCTTTAGGATCAACTTGAAATCTTGCAACAATACCAATTGCATGTGATATATCTGGTCTTGTATGAGTTAAATACTGCAAACCTCCAACCATGGATTTGTATTTCTTTTGTTCAGTGGTAGGAGTTTCATCTGTGCTAGATAACTTATGGACAATTACCATAGGATTTCCAATAGGCTTACAATTTTCCAAACCAAACCTCTGCAATAAATCTTTCAGATATTTTGTTTGAGATAAGAAAATACCATCACTGTTTTGCATTATCTGTAATCCTAGAAAAATTTTCATTTAACCAATCATGCTCATTTCAAATTATGTCTTGATTTCATCAACAAATTTATCACTAGCTTCATCTTCTCCTCCAAAGATAATATCATCAACAAAAATAACTACAATCAATAAACCATTCTCAATCTCTTTTAGATACAAATTATTGCCTGCAGTGCCTTTAGTAAAGCCCAATTTTATCAAATATTTGTCTAATCTTGCATACCATGTTCTAGGTGCTTGTTTTAGTCCATATAGAGCTTTGTTCAATTTACATATCATGTCTCTTTCTTGAGTCAAAGGAAAACCTTCAGGCTGCTCAATGTAGACCTCTTCTTCCAATTCTCCCTTCAGAAATGCTGACTTCACATCCATCTGATACACTTTGAATTTCTTATAAGATGCATAAGCCAAAAACATTCTTACCGCTTCAATTCTTGCAATATGTGCAAATTTTTCTTCATAATCAATTCCTTCTTGCTGTGAGTAACCTTTACATACTAATTTGCTTTTTTTCTTACAACTTCACCTTGTTCATTCATCTTATTTCTGAAAACCCATTTAGTTCCTATAACATTTTTATCTTTAGGTCTGGGGACCAATTCCCAAGTTTTGTTCTTCTCAATTTGATCTAGTTCTTTCTTCATTGCTTGAATCCAATTATCATTTTTACAAGTTTCCTCAGTAGTTTTAGGTTCAATTTGAGAAATCAAACATAGTTCTTCTTGTACCTTATTTCTTGTCATGAATCCTTTTTCTATGCTCCCAAAAACTGATCAGCAGGATGATCCCTCACTAGATTCTTATTAGGTGTCACTGTCTTAGTTCTTGCTTCAGTTCTATGTGTTCTAGTCTCAGTTCTTCTCTTATTTCCTTAATGTAATTCTCATTCTGTAAATCACTGTCAGTTTCATAAAACAATTCAACATTTTCTTGATCAATTCTAGGGTGAACTTCTTCATCTGAATCATAATCAAGTATTCTTTCCTAAATTTTGAATTTCTCATCTACTTTAACATTTGTTCTCTCGGCAATAGTCTTAGTTCTTTTATTGAAATGTCTATAAGCTTTTCTTTTCAATGTCAAATAACCAAGAAATATACCTTCATCACTTGTCAAATCAAACTTACCAATATCATCATCTCTCTTAATATAACATTTACTTCCAAAAATCCTGAAATACTTAACTGATGGTGCATGTCCAAACCATAATTCATAATGTGTCTTGTCTGTGTCTCCTCTAATTTGTACTTTGTTCATTGTATATACTGATGTGTTCACTACTTCTCTCCAGAATGTCTTCACCATATCATTCTCAAATAACATAGCTCTTGTTGCCTTAGTTACTTATATGTTCCTTTTTTCTGCAATACCATTTTGTTCAGGTGTTCTAGGGGCTGAAAATTGTCTCTTAATGTCATTCACTTCAAAAATGTATTAAATTCCTTTGAAGTAAATTCTCCACGTCTATTAGACCTTAAACATTTAATTTTTATTCTTGATTCATTCTCAACTTTGTTCTTAATCAATCTAAACTGGTCAAATGCTTCTGATTTTTTTAAAAGAAATGCTATCTACATCATTCTAGTAAAGTCATAAACAAAAATCATAAAATACCTTTCACCATAGAATCCTCTAGTCCTTGTGGGACCACTCAGATATGTATGAACAATTTCTAATTTTTCTTATGTGGTGAACTTCTTACTGGGAAAATAACTTCTTTTCTTCTTAGCCATAACACATTCTTTGCATATCATGTTAGTAGGTTTCATAATCTTAGGCAAATATCTTAGTGAAAATGTAGTGCTTAAACTTTCACAATGTTATCAAAATTTATGTGACAGAACCTTTTGTGCCATAACCAATTGTCATCAATTTTAGTAATCAAACATGTCTTCTCAACAGGACTCAACTAAAATACATTACATCTGGTTCTTGATCCAGTTCCAATCATATTACCATTCTTATCTTTGATCGCACAAGTCTTCTCAATAAACCAAAATTGGTATCTCTTGTCAACTAATTGTCCAACACTTAAAAGATTATGTTTCAATCCATCCACAAAATAAACATTATCAATGTTAGTCTTTATATCAAGAGTAATAGATCATATTCCTTTTATCAAGCAAGGTGCATTGTTTCCAACTCTAACAATCCCTCCATCATAGTTGTTAAACTTAATTTTTTTCATATCTCCAGTCATATGATGTGAACAACCACTATTTATAATCCAACCAGTTTTCTTTTCAACTTGAGAAACTAAAGCTTTTTCTTCTCTAACTTCAATTTCAAAGTTTTCTTCTTTTATTGCTACAAATCCTATGTCGTCACTTTCATTATCACTTTCACTTAAGGTTTTCTCAATGCTAGCCTCAAATTAGTCATCATTAGCATAATAACATTCTTTAGACCTTCTAGGTTTAAAGTTATTCTTATATTTCTTCACTCTCTTAGGGCATTTAGATGCGAAATGACCATATTCTTGACATGTCCAACATTTAAAGATTTTCTTACCTTCATGTTCTCTTTTCACAAGAAAGGAAATTTCTTCCTCAATCTTTATGTCTTCTTCAGTCTTAGATCTACTACAACTGGCATAATCTCCACTGACACTTGTACTTCTTGACAAAGTAGGGCAAACACTAAGTGTACTAAATGTTGTTTCAATTCTAGGTAAATCTCCAGATTGTCTCAAGCCTACCTCTGTTGCTTCTAATCTTCCAAGAAGAGTTTCTCAAGTAAAATTTTCAGTACAAGGTATAACTTGTTCAATCATCTACGTTGTTAGCTTAAACACAGGGGTCGGCGTCTTTAAGATCTTCCATATAATTTCATCTTCAGTTTTGTTTCCTTCACAAGCTTTGATACCTACAACAATCTTTGATATCCTACCAATATAACCTCTAACAGATTCATCTTCCATCATATTTGCATCTTGAAATAAACATATCGAATTCTATAATCTAATTCTCTTAGCATGCACATCACCTTCAAAAGTAGATTGTAAAGCTAACCAAATTTCATGAGATGTCCTTAGAGTTTTTACTTGACTGTATTCATTCTCTAGAAGAGCTCACAAAAGTACTTCTCTGGCAAGTATGTTACACATAAATGGATCTCTCTCTCCTTATCAGTGAAATCTTCAAGTTTGTCTTCTCTAGTGATAGTCTTGTCATTCTTTGTAATTAACCAATACCCTGGTCCTAAACATAACATATGTGTCTTCAACTTTTCTTTCCAGCTGTCATAGTTAACTCCAAACTTAGGACTTTCTTTCCTGAAATGACTCGTCATAGATCTCCTTAAGTTGTTAAACTTTTCTTTCAAGGACCTGTCGCTCTGATACCAATTGTTAGAAAGTAAAGTCCACCAAGATAATTGAGAAGGGGGGGTTGAATCAGTTATCAGATAAAAGAAAATTGTAATACCATTATTAGATTTCAACCATGAAACCAATATAAGTAGTAACCATAAAAAGATAAACATACACAATGACACAAGATATGTTGACTAGGGAACCTCTTGATCAGAGAGTAAACCTCAGTGGGGATGGTACCCACAAAAGATGTACTAATATGAAAATTCCTTGTTAGAGGATGGACCCTATTAAGAGTCCATGAAATACATTTGGTACAATTAGTCCTTGTTAGGATACTTTGAATCCTTGTTAAAAGATTATAACCCGGTTAAGAGTTATAGAATGTAGAAGGACCCACTCTCCAAACAGCTTCAAGGGCAAGATCACTGAACTCATTGTCCAACTGATCTCTATATTATCCAAACATAATAATACCAATAATTATCGATCTCAGCAACTTATCTTCACTCCTTTGTCTATGCCAAAACCACACCAACTGCTTTACCAAATCTGCTCAATTCGCATATCCTCTTATAACATCAATATCATCATATATCTCTCTAATTCATTAAAATCAAGGAAAAAAATCCTTCCTTTATACTGCACTCAAATAATTTACAATAGATTCAGCCAACTAGGCTTAACCAATTACAAAATATAAATCACTACACGTTACATAATATTTCATATCCACATAAAATTGTCAGCTTCCAAACTAAATAACTCTTCACACGTGCGACCTTTGACTATGTTGTCTCATCCAAGTCACCTCTGAAGTGTCTTCAACCTTTGTACAACTTTGTATGTCCAGATTCTATCCTGGTTAGGAGGCATAATCCAGTTATCACAAGCCGTTTCTCAGGGACACTATCAAAATACTGCTTCCACTAAATTACACATAATTGTCATGAATAATTGAATTTTCATACACGCTCTTTTCCATAATATAGAACAAGTCCTCAACGCCACATATCTTGATCTGTGATTCTTCACATGCGCTAATTCAAATAGTCTACTTCTCTGCTAATCTCCAGTAGATCAATGCGTTGACATCAATGACAAATACAGTCATGAATGCAACATAAAGATGCTACATAACTACTTCGAATACTCACCCATATGACATATTCAACATTCATTCCTAACAACACATATGAGAAATACATAAGTTCTTAAAAGTGAACACGACATTCAAAAACAAAACAAAAAATCTTAGAATTTATTAAAAATCACCTAGAATAATTTTTTCAACTTCATTCACTCCTTTTCTTAACCTCAATATTCACATCATACATTTTTTTCTAAATATTTTTCTATATTTTTCCTTATCATAATCAATTTCAAATTCTTATCCCATATCCTATTGTATTTGTAGTAAATTTATATCATAAATCTACTATTTTAAGTACATTGGAATAAATAGATTTAATGGTATAAGTTCAAAATTTCTTTATATACTTTATGATAACTTAGAGGTTTGGATGAAACCATTTCACTCAAGAGTTTTTTGGTTAGAAAAATGGTGAATGTCATGTCACCTAAATACATTATAATTTTCTAACTAAATGTGTTTTAGCCTAAATGAGTCTTGATCAAAACTTTCCATCTTCTAGTCATATACTTGGAGGTGCATTTAAACAAAAATACTATGGAATAGTTTCACTTAGAACATTTTCACAAGTAAATAAAAAGTGGAGGTCATATAAAAAATTACATTTTTCAAATGTATTTTATAAAATAGTACCCATACACTAAAGCTTCAATTTCAGTTTTGATTTTTTTTACCAATAGAAAAATAAAATAGGAATAAGACTCGTAAGAGTAATTTAAATATTACTTTAATCTGATAAAGGTCCTATAGTACATAGAGGAATGATAAATACTAAATTCAGTGCCTGGAGAGTTTGAAATTGGACACCTAATTAAATTTGTATGATTCACAATGCTTTATTTAAAGATCCTTCCTCACACCGTGCTTTGGGATGCACACACACCCTTAATTTTCATTTGTCACTGCGGAGGCTAAAACATTAAAAAAATAAGGTACAAATTGATGTAGTTCCCAAATAGAACTAAAATTTTTCCTCCAATGCAATAATTATTTTCTTAGTATATATATGACACATGAACATCTACAAAAACCTAGGAACTTAGGAAACTTGGGTGGCTAACTCCATTTTTCTAGTTATGTCAAAGTAAAAAACATAATTATTAAGGGTGGACACTAGTATTTGTGACAAGACAAGATATGAGACTAGGTGCAAGTGTTTGAGGTTGAGCACTAACTCCATGGTGCCTACATGGATTATAATATTACTAATACAAAGAATGATTTCTTAAAAATTGCTCAAAGATTCTATCTCCAAATTTTATGGTTTCTCTAGTTCCCTCACAAATGAATGAAGGAAAGGAAATTTAAATAAGAAAAGAGAAATTAAACTTGAGGAAAAATATAGGTAAGGATAAAAAATCTAGAAATAAAGTATGGCATCCATAATTCATTCCCTGCCCACAACTTGATCTATCTATTCTACTCACTCACAATGGTTATCCCCTTAAAGATGGAATGGACAATAGTAATCCATAAAGAACAAGATCTTGCAATCAATAGATTGACAATTAACATTATATTTGATGTGTACATTTCTCTACATTCATATTCCAATTGTATAAATGCATAAAAACTACTATGTATATAATTCTACAAAAGTAAGAAGAGGATTTCCAAGGGTAAGTGCACAAAGATGGGGGACCAAAAAGTTTCCACTCAATATTTTGGTCCCCCAAAATTCTACCAAGACATTGAGGAGATCAAAGAGGTGAGTATATTTACATTTTTAGCATCTTTTTTATTAAAATATAAGTTTAATTGGGATTTTAAATTAAAATTTGTTTTAATTTCTAGTAGATATTAATCCACCTCAACAAAACCTTGAGCCACCTCCTCATGAAGAAGTTCATGAATAAAATGTACCTCAACCTCCTCCATCAATTCATAGACATCCCCCAGGCATGTAAGAAAATCTTATAAACCAAATAGATGTTAGATATAGAAGACATTGGGAGGGAGGGGTGAATCAATGTAAACAAGAAATGAAATAATTTAACCAATAAACTGATTATGCTTTTAAACAATTTCCATACAATCACACATGCAATATAAGTAAAACAAATTAAACATCCATAAAATAGAACATATTTAACACCACATTTTTTATCGTGAAAACCCTTATTAGAGGGTGAAAACCACGGTTGAGATGGTGCCCATGAATCTCTTCAATTCCAATAAAATAATTTGCCTTGTTAGGAGCTTACAATACCCGATTAGGGATTCAATTGGTTAAAACTGACTAGTACCCTATTAGAAGTACCATAAGACCTACTAAGTCTACCTCGCTAGAGGATATAAAACTCCAATTAAGAAGTCACTGTGTTAAAGGATATAACAATAAGACCTATTAAAGGATTTAATTTTCTAGAACTGTTAGGAATACAACAATAACTTGATCTAGAAATATAAAAACTCGTTTACTTGATCAGATCCTTTGTCATCTTTGAATTTTGGTGCATTGCACTTCTTTTGTCTCTATCTCTGATCCCAACACCCAAATTCATGATCGCAATGCTAAATCAAATGATTTAGTCCACATTTATACTAATGTTCTTAAGTTGGATAAGGCTTAGAAAATATTTTACAAGTTGGCCCACCAGATTGACCAAACTCAAAGAAAACCACACCAATCATACCTAACATGTTAGCCCAAAATATATTAGCCAAACTATATTGACATGTCGGCCCATAAATCAATCGCCTTGATCATCTGATCAACAAGAACCAATTAGTAGCACAACTGGTTCACGCTAAGCACGTCACCAAAATGCTAACTCACACAAAACATTGAGTTAACAGTTGCGGTTGTAGAAAGTTGAACTTCTCTAACCTTGGTAAACCACCAGGAATGATTGCATCTCCAAAAGTGTCCTCTAACTCGATTGCTACTCAAAACATTCTCTGACACTATCTTCCTGTTCACCAGTCAAAACACTTAGCATAATCTGCCTTTACCGATTCATCATGTCAATCGATATCAAACAAAATGTCTTTTTATACTTTGAACAAGACATTAGAATAAAAATTAATTTTGTTGTATTATTTTGTTCCTTATAATAACGCTCAAAACAAAATGTCTCCTTATACTTTCTTCTCAAAATAATTAAATTAAAAATTAGTTTAAAACAACGTAAAAAGGACAATCATAGCACATTATTGACCTCAATTTCAAACAATATTAAAAGCAATTCAAAAAATCCTCTTAATATGATTTCTTCTCAAAAATATCAACATAAAAATTAGTAAAAAATATAATGTAAGAAGACTACCCTAGAATAATATTGACCTTGGTCAATGGGGTATTAAATTTGTTTTTACCATTTCTAGATTTATGCATGTTATCAGAGTGAAGGGCTAGCTAATCTTTTCTAGCAAAAAGACTATTATTTTCTAGTGGAAAGGACCACGTGGATATTTCAAATTACTCCCAATTTTTCCATAGCAGTTTACTTGCCAAGTCCCCTGCTTATAATTAAAGTTTACATCATAAAATATGATGCGACATTAGCATGGTATTCAAAAAGACAAAAAAAAAGTGAGACAAATACTTGTACATTAAGTCATATTTTATTAATACGTTAATATGACATCATATAATTTATTATCTGTTAAATCTAGAAAATATGTATCATTCAATTTAGATAATCATCATCAACACTAATCACTAACCATTTTAAAAATAATCTGAAAATCTGAGATGGAACAAGGGCGGCCGACCCATGTGGAACGTATGCCGCGCCAATTTCTTCCTATCACTGGTAAAATGGTTGGTATTTAAAAGCTTTGGTGAAAGATCAATTTTAATAACTTTCTATTAAAAAAACGAAAAGAATAGCGTATGTAAAAGCAGAAAGGGGTCTGAATCGTTTCTCTACTCGTGCTCTCGCCTGCAATTCGTATTTATATTTCTGCCTACGCCTACGCAAGAGGATCTTCATGGCTACTGTTGGTGAGGTAGAATTCATGGCTTGTAAGCGGATTCAGAAGGAATTGAAGGATCTTCAGAAGGATCCCCCTACTTTGTGCAGTGCTGGTCCAGTAGCAGATGATGATATGTTTAATTGGGAAGCCACTATAATGGGTCCTCCCCAAAGTCCCTATTCAGGAGGTGTTTTTCTTCTCACAATCCACTTTCCTCCTCACTATCCATTCAAGCCTCCAAAGGTTGAATTTAGGACTAAGGTTTTCCATCCAAACATAAATAGCAATGGGAGCATCTGCCTTGACATATTGAAGGATCAGTGGAGTCCTGCATTGACAATCTCCAAGGTGCTGCTTTCAATTTGCTCTTTGCTCACTGATCCAAACCCGGATGATCCGCTTGTAGCAGAGATTGCTCATATGTACAGGACTGACAAGTCCAAATATGAGACAACTGCAAGGAGCTGGACTCACAAGTATGCAATGAAATAGTCGTTGCAAAATAACTTGAAGAAATGTACAACTTGAGCTTTTACAGGTTGACATTTTTTTTCTAAAGTCCGAGTTACTAATTTTAAGGATTGATTCTTAGAGATAAATGCTTTCTTTCAAGTATAGTTTCAATTGTATCATTCCGTTTTATGAGAATGCCATTTTATTATTTTTCATGTGCAACTATGTAAAATTTGTGAAGACCGGCCTGCTTAGACTAGCCATTGCAGTAGTTATCATCAGCTATTTGTGTTTGGTAATCATAGGTATGATGGATATGCTTGAATGTTTATCAGATCTTAGTAGAAAGACATTTTAAAGTGCATAGCTTCCTATATTTACTGTACTGGTTGGAATTGATATCTCTTCAATCTTCAGCGTTGTATATTTGATACATCAGTGATGCACCATCATACTGGAGAGTTCACCTTATACAAAGTGACTCCTGTACTTTAAAACTGTCCTACGTATGTTAATGCATTACATTCCAAAAAACAAACTCTTACTTTTTACAAACCAAAACCCCAAATCCTAACTTAAGTTAGGATAAGTGACATAAGTCACTTTTACACAAAGGCAATAAAAAATTGTAACTCTAAGTTAGGCTTTAGCTGAAATGTTTATCTATCGTCGTCTGTTTCGTTTGAACTTGTAGTCGTCTTACTATCTAACCATTGGGAACACAAAAGACATATTTCTCGATTAGAATGAACAGATATTTTTGATGCCCTCCATAAGAATAAAAAACTCAATTTTCGCAACATGCCCATATGTTGAATTTGTCATTATACCCTTTCTTAAGGCAAGCATCCATTTTCCTTGAATAATATAACCTTCACCATGATTCTATATGATTGTGAAAAAGAAGGTTTGATTGACAGAGCCATCTCTGAATTGTTGACAAACTTTGAGAAGTAGATCAAAATCCCAAAATGTAACTTTGACTGAAAGTCTTAATAGATTTATCAAGGATTATCCTCCTCTTTGTAAATGCTTCCCAAATTATTGTGTGCTTCTATATAATGTGGATTCAACTGCAAGGCAAGGTCACAAATCACCATTTAAATGTCAAACTTGAATAAGTTCACTAAGCATCATTTACATATCAAACTTGAATAAGTTCACTAATCACCATTTACATATCAAACTTAATAAGTTCACTATATGCCACACCAATATTGTACAATGTATCACATAATGCTGATCCTAATCAAAGGATAATGAGTTGTAACCTGTTGTATATCTCCTTCAAGCTTCATCTCAGTACCTGTACTTGTTCAATTGTAACCTCTTGGAAGTTTTTATCGTCTTCCCTACAAATCTTTTTGCTCATTTCCCTGAATTATTTTATCCCAAGACAATGACATCTTTTTGAAATATTATGTCAAACAATGCACATGCTTTGCATTTGATTCCACACTTTTGCATCTATGTCTATAATCTATTTGAAGCTCCAATTTTGTGTAAGTGGGGATGATGCTGGCAAAGTTTGTGGAATCAGCTTTCCATCTAGCAATTGCATTTGTTTCGAGACATCCCTAGAGCCTTGTAAACAAGTCTGTTGCATGCGTATCCTTGTTCCACATGTCCATACTTTACATATTGATCTGCAAGGTACTCAGCCAAACTGTTATCGAGCTTTGTTTTTCATAACTTGAGTTGAAGTGGGCATTTTGTCAAACAATTGGCGTGTTCAACCCTGCTCCAATATTCACATACACTCTGCGGCTTCTACAGGCTTTCCAATGGATGTGTTTTGTGCATTTTCTGGAAGCATGGAATTTAGCGAGACTGCATACTTTGGGATGGTCGGTCAAACAATTTAGAAGCTTTTTGGATAATTCCGCATTTTGATTGTGTGTCTACTGGAGCAGCTCGAACCATTGTTTCTAAGAAAAATTCTACCTACGGTTATGCTTTAAGAGCTATCTATCTATCAAAGGCTTCTAGTTAGATTTTGTAAATGCTCTACATGTTGACCTACTTCAGCTTAACAAGTCCAAGAGAAGTTCTTGCACATTCGAACTTCTCTTTGGTTACAACTTTTGTGAATATATCTACCGGATTGATCTTAGTATCAATCTTTTCAACCTTCAACCTGCCCTCTTCAACCATGTGCCGAACAAAGTGAGCATGGATGTCAATGTGTTTTGAACGTCGCTAAGAGATATGATTATGAGCCATAAATATGGTGTTGCGACTGTCACTGAAAAGAACATAATCATTTTGTTGATACTTCATTTCACCAAGTAATCGCTGCAACCATATCATTTTTCGAGCACCTTCGGAAAGCGCCAAATACTCAGCTTCAGCGAAAGAAAGAGCAATAGAATGTTGCAGCCTTGAGGCCCAACTAATAGCAGTGCCAGCAAACATGAATGTGTAACTGGTAGTAGATCTACGCTTATCCAAATCTTCGACAAGATCTGAATCTGTGAATCCCTGTAACTGTTCATTATTGTTACAAAAATATAAAACCAAATCTGAAGTACCTTTAAGATATCTTAATATCCATTTGACGGCCTCCCAATGAGTCTTCTCGGGATTGCTCATGAATCTACTCACAACTCCCACCGCGTGAGCAATGTCGGGACGTGTCGAAACCATAGCATACATAATGCTACCAACTGCAGATTTGTAAGGAATGTCCTCCATATATTCCTTGTCCTCTTGTGTTTGTGGACACAAATTTGCTGATAACTAAAAATGTGAAGCAAGTGGAGTAGAAACACTATGTGCATCAGCCATACCAAATCTCTTAATTACTTTGTTAATATATTTTTTTTGTGACAATGTAATTACTTTCTTCTTCTTATCTCGGGTGATAGTCATACCAAGAATCTTCTTGGTTGCCCCTAAATCTTTCATAGCAAATGTGCTTGCCAATTTACTTTTCATCTCACTAACAATTTTAGAGCTTGTGCCGGCTACTAACATGTTGTCAACATAGAGAAGAAGAATGAAAAATTCACCATTCAAGAGTGTCTTGTAGTAAATGCACAGATCAAATTCACATTTGATAAAATTATGTTCAAGCATGAAGGAGTCAAACTTGACACACCACTGTCTCGGAGCTTGCTTGAGCCCATACAAACTATGCTTCAGCCGGCAATAGAGATGTTCCTACCCCTTTTTCACAAAACCTTCAGGCTGATGCATGTACAACTCCTCATTTATGTCTCCATGTAAAAATGTCATTTTAACATCTAACTGTTCCAACTCAAGATCCCAAATGGCTGCTAATCCCAATACTATTCAGATGGATGTCATCTTCACAACCGGAGAAAATATTTCAGCGAAATCAATCCCCTGTTTCTAAGCATATCCTTTTACTACCAACCGAGCTTTGAACCATTTTTGACCTCCTTCTTCGTCTTTTAATTTATAAACCCACTTGTTCTTGAGTGGTTTTTGATTTGGTGGAAGAGCAACCAAATCCCAAGTGTCGTTTGCTTCAAGCGAACTCATTTCATCTGTCATAGCAACAAACCAATTGTTCTTGTCACTGCTTATACATGTGTCTTTATAATTTGCAGGTTCAATTTGCTCAGAAATTAATAGTTCTGGCTCTGCCTCTTCAGCAAATAATAGCTCATAATCAGAGAATTTTACTAGAACTTTCCTTTGTCTTGAGGATCTTCTCAATTCAGGATGATCTGGTTCACGAGAATGAATTCTCTTTAATTGATTATCTTCAATTTCCGTATTACCAAGTTGATTTAAATTTGGTACCACTATTGATTTCACACCAAATGATTCGTGTGAGGCATCCCTATTGTCACTAAGTGAAGGATCCAAATTTTCTTGTTGAATGCCAAATTGAACAGGACTTCCAAACTGTCTATCATGGACATTGTCCCTGCTACTATGAGGTATTTCCTTGGTCTGCAGATTAATCTCTCTGTCGTGAGAGAACTGGGAAAAATTGTGAGCTAGTTCATTATTGTCGTGAGCTGCTTCAGCTCTATTGTTCCTATCGTGAATTGACTAACCCCTGCCATTCCTAATATCATGGTTGCCAAGAGAAATTTCCCTTGGTGGCTAGTCTGGTCTTGTGACTGTTGAAGGTTGCCGAGAGTTGTCTGAAGATTATTGTGAGCTACTATAGCTCTATCATCCCTGCTATGAGATAGCAGGGGACTGACATTGTGAAGACTTCCGTGTGATTTGCTTGGCATTAAATTGTCAACAATGTCATGAGATTCAGGAAGCCTGCTGTAAAATGATCCTTGTCATAACAACTCCCTGCTGGCAGCATCAAGAACTTATGTAATTTGTTGACTGTCGTGACTTAGGAGAGTAGTTTCCCTGTTGTCATTGAGAGGAGACAAAGCAGCATGGCTACCGAGAGGAGTTTCAAGAGTTTGAAGACTATCGCAAGGTAACAGAGAATTGCATAGTTCTATGTCGTAAACTTCATTTTGCCCTTCATGAAATCTAGGGATGTCCCTGCCGCCATAAGTGTCTTCCCTGTTGCCATGACTGGAAGTGATATGGAGAGGGGGAGGGAAGAGCATGGTCTCTCCCCTATTTTCTGAAAAACTTTGGCTGTCATCAATCAAATTTCTCTATTCTCCATTGAATAGATTATGTGTGTAATCATCCTCACTTGATGAGGATTGAGAAGGAGGAATTAGAATAGAAGTTGGAGTTGTCTGAAGGGAACTTCTTCCCTTATGAGTAGAGGCAATACCATTTGAAGGTATTTTGAAAAAAAATGTAATCCTTTTCAAACTTATCAATGTCTGCGAGAGCTGGAAATTTTTGCTTATTAAAAATGACATCACGACTGCAAATGATTCGCTCTTCAATTGGATCCCAAACTCTGTAACCAAACTGATCTTCACCATAGCCAACGAATATGCCCTTTTGTGATTTGAAATCCATCTTTTTCCTTCTTTTTTTGGGACATGTACATGAGCTTCACACCCAAAAACTTTGATGTGTGAGTACGAAATCCTTTTTCCCAGCCATTTCTCTTCCAGAATGCCAAACTCTAGACGAGATGAAGGAGTCCTATTGATTAAATAGACTGTTGTATTGCAGGCTTCCACCCAAAATTCTTTTCCCAAACCGGCATTGGAAAGCATACATAGTGTTTTCTCAAGAATGGTTCTATTTAACCGTTCTTCTGCCCCATTTTCTTGAGGGGAATAAGGAACAACCTTAATTCATCTTATACCATGATCTGCACAAAAGTTATCAAACTCCAACGAACAAAATTCACCTCCATTATCCATTTTCAAACACTTAATTTTATGACCACTCTGATTTTCCACAAGAGCTTTAAAAACTTTAAATTTAGAGAATACCTCAGATTTTCTAGAAAGCATATAAACCCATACCTTTCGAGTGCTATCATCAAGAAAATAAAGTATTGTGCACCTCCATAAGAGGTTACCTCCATAGGTCAGAAGACATCTGAATGCACTAACTCCAAGGGTGTTGTTCTTTTGTCATGTCCATCCTTCTAGAAACTGACCTGCTTTTGTTTCCCATGAAGACAATGCTCACAAAACTTCAAATTTGCAAATTTGAGACCTGGTAGTTGATCATGATTTAGCATTACCTCAAGGCCTTTCTTGCTCATATGGCCTAGCCTTTGATGCCAAAGCGCAACATCGCTGTCCATAAGTGTCAAAGTAGCTCCCACCTTATCAATAGGTTTCAAAATATAGAGACTACCGGTTTTGTCTCCTTTAGCAATAGCCAATGAACCTTTGACTATTTTCCATGTATTCGTGAGTTCAATTTTAAATCCTTGGGTGTATAATTGGCTGACAGAAATCAGATTCCTCTTTAATTGAGGAACATGTCTAACATCTTTGAGAAGTAATTTTGCTCCACCTTCAAGATGCAAGACGACATCTTCTTTCCCAATTATTTTACATGCTTTATTATCACCCAAATATACCTCTCCGAATTGTCCTTCTTGATAATTTTTAAATGCATTCATGAGAGAGGAAGCATGAAAGGAAGCTCCTGAATCAATTACCCATGAATCAGCTTTTGTATCACTTGTAGATAAAATTAGGATACCCTGATCCTTCTCATGAGTTATGTTTACTTGACTATCCAATACTTGTTCTTGTGCCTTCTTGAATTTTCTACAATCCTTCTTAACATGCCTAGCCTTCCCACAAAACCAACAACCATTTTGTCTCCCTCTTGACTACGATCTTCTTGCAAATTGGGACCTCTGATTGTTATTAAATATGCCTCTATATTGGCTTCTTCCTCTATTTTCGGTGCTCACCATTGTGAGAGCATTACCGGAAGAGGACTCATCATTCTTTCTCCTCAAATCTTCGGAGAGCAGGGTGGCGGAAACTTCATCAAAAACCAGCTTCTTGGTAGTTGATGTTGAAGTGTTTACAGCTCTCACAAGTTCATCCCAGCTATTAGGAAGAGAACATAGCAATAGAACAGCCTTATTCTCATCATCTTGTGTCATGCCAACTGAATTTGTTTGGTTGATCAAGATGTTAAATTCATTGAGATGATTTGTCATGACTTCACCTTCCCTCATCTTAAGTTTATATAACTTCTTCATGATGAAGACTTTGTTCACAACGAATGCTTGTGCATATGTTGAAGCCAATTTGTCCCATACGTCTGTGGCTGTATTTTTGTCTGAAACATTATACAACACATTATCGCCTAATGCAAGAAAGATTGTCGCCATGGCTTTCTCATCAAGCTTTGCCCAATTTTCATCTGACATAGCTGAAGGTTTCTTTGCTTTTCCTTCAAGTGTCAGTGAAAGCTCTTTGTTAACTAACAGAGACTTCATTTGAATCTTCCATATCCCGTAGTTCTTCCCAAAAAAATTTTGAACTCTTATATCTTCCATAATTCTAAAACCGAAATCTCAACCAACAATTAACCTTGCTCTGATACCAATTGTAGAATTAACGAATTCGAAAATAAAACCAGAAATATAGAATAAACAAAATAAACAAAGAAGATTGCAAAAGAACACAGAACACACTATTTATCGTGGTTCACCACAATAGTGGCTACGTCCACACTGAGAGCAGAAGAATTGTATTAATCTCCAAATCAGAACGTTTACAAATGAGAGACAAAGACTTATTTATAAGCTCATACTGAGTAGTTGAAAAAATAAAGCTACAACAGACAAAAGTCAGTTGGCCTTCCAATCCCAACACAGACTTATCTCTCAAACTAAACCAAATCTCCCAATCTTTAAAATCCAAACCAAAACTTAGAAATGAGTGCCTCCATAAACTCATTCAATTCTTTATTACTACTGTATCTTCATTATGTTGAGATGCCTCGAAAATCTAAGAACGGACCTTTTCTGTCTCAGAATTCATGTCAACTTCTATTATAAGACACATGCCGCCAACATTGACCATGCTTATTGTAGATTTTTAAAATGATTTCATCATAACATTTTCTACAGAATTACATTGCATTTCATTCACTGACATCTTTGTGAGGTCGTCTATCAAACAAGTTATGTGCATTGTCTATGCTTTTAAATTTCATGCATGTCGGCCATGGTTATTAACAGTTGCCATGGGGTAGTTATAGGTTCCTTGAAACTGAACTTTCAAAATGAAAATGGTTAAGAGGTTAAGGTTCATGGTTAAGGTGTGGAAAAGTTCTGGTTTCAAAAATTTGTGTGCAAAAAGTTAATGATTTGATTTTAAACACACAAAAGGTTAAGTTTTTTTATCGGAAAGATGTAAAAAGTTGGAGTTTGGAGCTAGGAAATTTCAAAAATTCATGTTTGAAAAACCTTCTTGTAAAAAAATAGGATTTGGAGTTATGACTCCAAAAAATTAATGATTGGGAAAAACTCTTGCAAAAAAGTTTGTGTTTAGAGGTAGGCTATGAGAAAAGTTAAGATTTTCAATACCTTTTCGTGCACAAGGGGCAAATGCCTTAGAATTTTTAAATTTTGGCCCTTTTAAAATTTAGGCGACATGCAACAATACATAGATTAAATTAAAAATCTGAAATAGCTTTATATTTACATCATCATGGTATGGATGTTGTAAAGAAGGCTATGTGTGCCAACATTAATCAAGACAATTGGTGAACAACAACTTAGTCTTTTGTAAGCGTGGGATGCATAGCCAATTGGTTGAGAAGTGCATATTCAATTGGTTGTAGGTTCTAATTTGACTACTAGAGAATATGAAACAGCAAGTCAAAAGAAAACTTATTTCTAATTATATATAAAATATGCAACATAGCAAACATAAGGCAGCAAGCCATCAAAAGATGAAAAACCTGTAGCAATGGCACTATAAGAATGTCATGGTTTATTGGAAATTGGGATTGAGATAAAAAAAATTGTGGTCTCATTTTACTTTTAAAATAACATGGGATCTTTTTCATTTGAATTTGTTTCACTAATTTATGATTAAATTAAAGTCTTGGCTCATATTTATGAGTTATAGCATGCATTCTCTTGTGGAGGTCCTAGAGAAAATACAATGCTATTGTTAATAACCCTTAATGGACAAGTTTCTTGTCCAAAATTATAACTTTAAGTAGACTAGAGACTAAGAATTTATTTAACTCATTTAAAAACTAACTCTACATTTTATCCATTGTTATTGGTTTTATTTCTATAGAACTTTGATTGAGCTTGCAATGTTGAATAACATAATGGGAAAAAGATTAGCATTTTTGAGAAACTTTTTACAAATCTAGACATGATTCTAATTTAATAATGCATTATAAACTACACTTGGAACTAGTGGCTAATGTAGAAATGCACTATCATGAAGTCTTAATTCTATCAAGAAAATCAATTCAATTCAAATCAATGTCATCATCTAGTATTCATGTTAATGGGGTTTCATGAATATGACCAATAAGTTTGCATTCAATCAACCCAAACATCAATATATGATGAGATTGTTGGCCTTAAGTGATTAAAAAAAAAATAGTATCATGATGAATATTGAGACCTATAGTGAGTGAGAGAATCATTTGCTACCTAAATCCCATGAAGTATACAAGTGGGTGTTGGTCCAAATATTGAGCTAAATAATATTTATAGGGTTTCCAAATGTATAATCACTTATTTGTCTTCAATTTCTATCAAAAACCTATTGTTGGACCCAAACTCGCACACAAGAGGAGAGAAGTAGTGTTTGGGGTTGTACAGGGATTTGGCTTAGTCAAACCCTAGGTTGGTACTCAATCCTAAAATGATGATGAATTGAAATGCTTGAATGTAAATGATTATACCTCTAATTAATGATGCAATGTTCTAAGGATAAGTCCTCCATGCGTTGATGCAATAAAACTATAAAATATATCATAAAATCATAATTTAAACATAACTAAAGATGCCTTTATATACATTGCTACTCCTTGAATCAAAATTTATCTTGAAGAAGAATAATTTCTCTTGAAATATTGTGATGATGAAATATGAAGTAAAAATGTATTGAGTGGGATGCCTTATATAGGGATCTCAAAGTGAAATTACCTTTTGGCCAACTTAGAATTATTATATTATAGTATCAAGGATGTTTTTCAAAAGTGTAAGACATATCCTACTAAGATAATGGCCTACATGTCCAAAATGCATTTTCATGGAAAAATAATATTTAGACACGAGAAATATGTTTTGAGATTTGAAATAGGGCAAGACTTATAATAAATCAAAATGATAAAAGATAAAGGGAACACCTAGAATTAAGGGCCCAAATAATAAAGTATTGATGCAATAAATTAGAATAGAACTCATAATATAGCTTTAAATATTAATTTAATTCAATAAAGGTCTTATTATACATAGAGGAATGAGAAATACTAAAATGAGTGTTAGAAGTGTGCAAAATTGGACACCCTAACTAAAACTTTGTACAATTTACAACGATTTGTTTAAAGATCCTTGCTCACACCACACTTTTAGATACACACATACCTAATTTTTATTTGTCACTATGGAGGCTAAAACTTAAAAAAAAATAAGGTACAAATTAATGTAGTTCCCAAACATAACTAAACATTTTTCCTTCAATTCAAAAAAAAAAATCTTAGTATACATGTATGTCACATCAACATCTACAAGAACCTAGGAACTTAGGAAACTTAAGTGGCCAATTGCATTTTTCTAGCTATTTC